>APFE031514948.1:84009-160563 GCA_000404065.3 Pinus taeda
CACAGAGATTTCCCACTGGATCCCAAAACCGGGACTACCAGCTTTATTTTTCATTATGTTCCTTTCAATGTTACAATAAATATTTATACATGTCGAAGCATCCAATACCATGGACTGAAAAACCATTGCGTCCAAAACCATGGACCGAAAACCATAGGTAGGTTCGTCCAACCTAATATAGGGTCCAAAAAAAAAAATTTCCCAGGGCGCTGCCCCGGACCCCGTAGAGGGGGACTTCGCCCCCCCCTCTAACCCCCCAATTCACTACGTAGGTTAGTCGTGGAAAGACTATAACACATTTGCGATTTTCGCATTTTTATAAACAACATTTTAGGCTATTATGCCTACATGCTCTTTTCTAAAATATTGTTCAAAGAAAATTTGAATTAAGTGAACCGAGCACCAGTTTCAACAAACTCTTTGTAAGCGTAACCTCATTCTTTTTGGAGATTCCAGAGTGCAATTTCAAATTTTAAATTAGCAAAAAATATGTATGTTGTTTTGGCATTTACATGTCATAAAATGCCGAAAAAAGGAAACTCCTAACAGAAAACTTAAGATTTTAAGGTCTTTTTCTAGCGTGTTGTTCTCCTAACTCTTGTTCGAAGAAGTACTGAATTGAGACAAAACAATACCAATTTCAAAAAATTATGTGTAAGTATAGTGTTATTTTTTTTACAAATTGTTCAATTCAATACCAAATTTTGAATAATAAAAACTTATATATTCTTTCTTAATGTTTGCAACTCTTAAAATGCCAAAAAATGCAAAATCTCCAACTGCAAATTTAAGATTTTAGGGTGTTTTGGTTGCATGCTTGTTTCTTAAGTCCTATTGCAACAATCACTAAATTAACGAAACACAATACCAATTTCAGATTTTTTGTGTAAGCATAACATTATTTCTTTTACAAATTCTTGAATTCAATTTCAAATTTTAAATAAGCAAAAGTTATATATCCTTTGTTATTGTTTCTAGGTTATATATGGGAAAAAAAGGAAAACCTGTAGTAGAAAAGCAAAAAATAGAGCAGATTAAAGAAAAGATTAAGAGCATGGATGTTGGATCAACACAACAAGTGAACTTCAGTACATTACTCATGCCAGATTGAACCTAAAAGACGCAAAAATTAGGTGCGATGACTTGGCAGGAGATATTTGAATTCTTTGAGAAAAGAGAATGGTTATAAATCCCAAGAGCTACTAAAACAAAGAACAAACAGTTTGAGGCAATGAGACTAACATAGTTACATAAAGTAGCAACTAGGGCCAGAATGTTTCCCTATTATGACATGATTTTGTGGATTCTCTCTCGCGCTAATATTAAAACCCGAATAATATCTGACCATCAAGAAATTGTGATAGCTTCTTGGAAATATGAAGTGATATCGGCCATATATAAGCTCAGTACCCTGCAAATCCCACCTATTTTGAGTTCCTTCATAAGTTTCGAAGTATTGTCTTGAATAAATGCCAAGAGAATTATAATATAGAAATTGAAGAATGCTTGAGAGAAGAAGCAAGTGTTTTCAAGCTCAAAGGAAAAAAGGACTATCCAATAGCTATTTTTAAGAAGCATGTTAGATTTCTTATTAAAATGCTAAGCATATTATATGGGGAACACGATCTTGAGCATTGTAAAATTAATGGATCCCAATAATCCATAACACTTTGAATGAGGGGAAATGCATAAACTGGGCTGACTTGTTGTCACAAAATATGACAGATTCAGTGAAGCTCCCAATGTCATCTCCCCCCGAGTTCAATTATATTTTTGTATGTCTCGCTATTTGTTAGATGTTGTTATTTCCTTGGTCCCTTTTCCCCTCATGAAATGGAATTTCCATTTTACTAGCAACTACCAATTCAAAATCATTCTCCTATTCTATGGGAGTCTAATTTTAGAAACCATTTTTATGATATTTTCCACTATGTTTTGATTCCTTTGCATCAAGTCCTATTTAGAAAATACCTCCCAGAATAAGTGATAATTTGAAAGAAGGCCCAAAATCAATAGGTCACTAGTTTGTTGAAGAATTATTTTCCAATATCAGAGTTTTTAGTAGAGAAGTTGGCCCCCATCTTCTACATCGATATATTCCAGAAAGACTTGCTTTGAGAGAAGTGGCTAATCAAGTTGTTTTGTATCGTCAAGCCAAAAAGTTGAGTAAGTTGCAAAAAAAACTCTGGCCTAATTTCCAAATAAAGTTTGCTAACATTAATATCCAAGATAAAGGGCACAGAATCATAGAAGCCAAAGATCTTGAGGAAATTTGGTTATTTACTTTTCTCCCTTATGACTATGATCCTCAAGGTTTCATTAGAAATCATTATATAATAGTCAGTTATATTAAAAAAATTATTCATTGAGAACCAAATTTCGATGAGGTTTTTATATGCATTGATATTTTCAGCAAGTTGTCCAAATAGGCAAATTCCTATAAAGTGAATCAAGACAACAATTTCAAGAATTTAGAGAGGAATTGTACGAAAATTTTCTAAAGGAAAAGGCTCTACACCTCAACATTTCATTCGAAGAGTTAAAGTCTACTAATTTTTTCACTTTAATTTCAATGAACTCGCTTCAGAGCCTTCTATTGTTTCTTAGAAGGGAAAAACAGTAGAAATTGAAAAATTAGAAGGTTTTTTTGTCATGGGTGAAGAAGTTGAATCCACATCAATACAAAATCTGAAAGAGGAACAGGAAACTATAGGAAGAGAAAAGACTCCAGACAAAGAAGAAACAACTAAACAATAGATTATCGTCATTAATTCTCCTGAGAAAACAAAGCAAGAGAAACCAGAAATTGCAGAAGTCAAAGAAATGGAAGTATCTAAGGAGAAATAAAAACAAGTATTTACTGAAACTAGCACCGAGGAAAATGAGCAAAAAATAGAATCATATAATAAAATGGATACTATATCTACTTTATCTCTTCAGGCATCAATAACACCGATTTCTACTAATATTCCTTGGGAATCATTCTTGTTTAAATCGGTTTCTGAATTAGAGCCAATTGTAGACATTATTCCATCTTTGACAGATTATTATTTTAATAGTATAAAAAATCAATTATCTGAAGAACAAAGAAAAGTAAACATGATACTCTAGAAATTGTATCTGAATTCAGCTGGCAGGCTCAAGGAGACATAAAATAAAAAGACCAAGAATCTTCCCATGCTTTAGGAGCTTTTTTCAATTACAATCAATAACATTTAAATGAGATTGCATTTTCATATGATGACAATTTACAGAAAATTAAAGTTTTGGAGTAAAAGTTGAAGAAAAATGAATTGTTCAGTGAATAAAACTAGTCACGGCATTATGCTAATTTAACTCAAGGATTTACTATAGAAATAGAAAACCTATAGAAATATTTTCATAAACATTTGGAACAAGAGAATGAAAAACATGAACAAGAGATTCAAGAGTTGAGAAAATTACATGAAGATCAAACCTGTATCTATAAGGAAGAAGAAGAAAAAAAACATTTCCATTATTGTCACAATTTTGCAACAGGAAATTGAATCTCTTAAATATCAAGTGAATGAGAATTAACAGGAAACAAAAAGTATTGATATTTTCAAAGATCAAGCTTTACAAATTTGCCTAATTTTAAGGAAGAACCAATCAAAGTTCTGTAAAAAAATGGATAAAATCTCAATGGTTTATGAAGAAATTAAAGATTTAAGTGAAAGAATTGATTCATTGGTAGAATAAGATAAATCAACTAAAAGAAAGCTTGTGTCTATACTTGATTGGGAAAGCGAATTTCAATCTACTGAAAAGAGTTTCTATGACGAAAAAGATTGATGCTTACTTCACTGAGTTACAAGGAGAAAGAGCAAAAAGAAATCGGAGCATGCATACAAATGGCATATGAGGAATGTTTATCAATTTGGGAAAAAGGAACAGGCTTTATAGAATAATTTGACCTATCAGCCAGCAAGTCATTAAAGGAAGCAGTTCTAGGAGAATTAAAATAGCCCACGAAAGATCTTGTTGCCAATGACCAGCTAGAAATAAAAAAAACATTTCAGTTTGGCCACAACAAAGTTTCCAAATTTTTTTGCAAATACCTTTTGAGAAAATTAGACTTATTTCCAAGTTTGAGGTCAAATATCAGAGGAAGAAGAAAGAGGCACAAGGATTAATTGTCATTTGTCATATCAACATCAATTAGTTTCCTCCCATTTATTTATTTTTATTGTATGATTTATATTCACAAAGGGCGTATTATATCGAAGTACATGCACCTGACCTGCTACTTAATATCGATTATGAAGACTTTGCAGATGAGGATAAGATCCTTTCTTTCCTGTTAGATTTCAATTGAACATACAAAATTTTAGAATTCAATCTTTAGTTTCACAAAAACTATTGATTTTCATGTTCCAAGGCCTATTTTATTTTATTATATTTTATTATTTATAGACCTTTATGCGTTGGTGCAGAGGGTCCAGAATCAGTGAATACAGTAGACTTGAATATTTTTAATCAATTTTGAAATGCCATCTTTTTTCAATATTGTTTTTAGTGCTCATGTGTAATTAATTATGGCATTTATGTGAGAGCATGATTTTAATTACTTAATAAATGCCTCTGATTTTACTCTATGACTTGTGTTGTTTGATTCTGAATGAGCTTTTGATAATTTTGTTTAAGATTCCTTATGAAAATTTTGCAAGTCACATCTTTTTATAATCAGAAATTAACAATTTGTAGATTCACTTATTCCTAGTTGTCCATTGCAATACAGTAGTAAAATGTAGGAAAATTTTCTCTCCTATATGACATAGAAATTGTTATTAATTTACTTTAAATTTTGCATGTGTAGATATTCCATAAAATACTAAAATGTTTGGTGGGGTAGTATCAAAACCTGAAAATGTTTTTCAAGTTTTTATTGAAATGTTCATCCAAAACTCATTTGTTGAATCTTGTGAATTCAATTTCAATTAGGAATTTAAATTCCATGATATTATGTGTAGTGTTATGCTCATTGAAAACCTTTAATTGTTGGTATTTAGATTGATTAAATCATTGGTTAAATGACCATTTCTAGTTGATATTGGTACATGCATAATGTACGGGACTTTGAAGCACGTTTTTGATGAAAAGAATCTCAATAAAATATATTTTGTTTATGTATTGCAGATATATATGTTAACATCAAATAGTTCACAAACTCATTGTATTGCAAAACCTTTTTCCTCTATATGTCAATATGCATATGGAAGTAATGAGTTTATAGTATAAGCTTGTGAATCATTGATACATTGCTCTTGTTCAATGTTTCTAGTATCTAGGTGTTGTTTTAAGCAATTGGTAGCAATATTCTCATTGCAAGTGAAATAATTATAAAAGACTTGTACAATTATTATTTTCATATTAAACATATTGAAACATAGTGCAAGTGTACAAATAGACTCTAACAAAAATTCATCACAGTCAATGATACTTTTTCCATTGATATACAAACCTTGTTCAAGTAAGATTTGCTCAATTGAAAATATGTAAAATTGTCCAAGTGAGAATTGGTATGCACATCTGCATGGCCCAGTTGCTTCAGTTATTGAAGCTAGAATATCTATTATGCTCTGTAACAGAAGTGGCTCAAATTTTCCACATATAGAATTTTGATTGTCTTGCAAAATATTATATTCATGGCCATCAATGGCTAGATTGAAATGTATATCTTAATTTAATTTTAGTTTTATATAGACAACAAGACCTATGTTGCAAGTGTTATGCAGCCATACCAAACAATTAAAAAAAAATGGAACTTTGATCGAGCACATACTGACTTGTTCTAAGAGGAATTTTGCTACATGTCAACAATTTCATATTTAAATTGAATATAAGAAAATCAATTGTTGCAATCATAATTTTGTCTTGATCCCTGTTCACATTCATAATGATTATAATATAGCAGACTCATTTATTTCTTGTTTTAAATTTTATCGTTGTATAAGGCACATTAAACTAATTATTCTGTTGAGCATTGTTGTACAAGTTTCCTCAACAAGATACATTCAACTAGTTTTCGTTGCACTGTTGTTTCTTATTATGTATGTGTGTCATTATGTCCATGAAATCCGGTATTCCTATAAGATGAAGAACAATGTAACAACAGATTCCATTTTGAATCTCAGTTGCACATTGAGTGTGCTCAGATTACCAACAAAGGAGTAATTATACACAAAGCAGGAGCTGGCCAAATACTTGCACATTTTGTCAAAAATTTCTCTGTCAATTACTATGTTCTTGTATTCATTTGTGTCAAGTATCTAGCTCTAAATATAACTGCAACTAGATAACTCAGAGTTATCAAGTCTTATTCTAACAAAGTACGTATCTTCATAACATATGTTATTTCTCCAACTCAATCAGTGTTCGTGAAAATTTTTCTTCTATCAGTTGAATACAGAGACAAACACAAAACAATGTGCATTGCTTATCCATTTGAAATTTTTTGTATACTTAGCAATGCGTTTCCAAGTTTGCGAATAGCTACAACTTGTTGTCTCGACAAGACATGCGATTTTTTACTGAATTTTTTTAAATGCAATTGTAATGGAGTAATCCATTTTTGTCATATGAGAGCTGCAGTATGTTGTTACATGATAGGCATATAAAATAGATTGAGCATCTGTGTTTCCTTGCCACACTATGTTCTTGTATTTAGTTGTCTCAAGTGTTTAGGTCTGAATACGATTGTAACTAGATATCAATTTATTACTAGATATAAATGTAAACACAAACAAATAGGGAATATAGGATTTGAGAATGAGTTACTGAAATTATAGGAAAACTTTGTAGTGTCATATAGCATATAGACTTATGATATCAATAACTAAGCTAAAAGTTAAGAAAATAATCTCCAATGTGCACACATTAAACTCTTTTCACAGCTTGCTGAACAGAGGCAAATCTAGTCTTTTATATTTCTTTGTTACATAATTATTTGGTATGAGACTTATAATCTAAATATTCACTGAATAATTTGCATTCTTGTTCTCATGTTTACAAAAATATTTTTCTCCCTTTGTGTGTCAGAAAATAAATAAAAACAAAATCCTTAAAAAAAAAAAACTTAAGTCACAGGTTGGATTTAGAGAATTTTTGTAAAAACATAACAAGCTCCCAACCACACAACTAGGAACTCAAACTGACCATAATTTTTTAATAAATAATCAGGTCGACCTACTGACCTCTGCATTGTCAGATTGTGAAACTACCTAACCTAATGAGTTCACCTAACTATGGTATATTATAGGTAACGATAGAATAAACAAATCATAAAATAAAAATAAAATGCCCGAATGTCCGACATCCCGACTGTACATTCAAATCACAAAAAAACCTGTGACAATCCCAACAGTAATCTTATAATTTTCACGCTTTCAAAGTCAGTTACTGAAAGTATAGTCTCCTTTTTTTTTTTTTTTTGTTCTGCAACTTTTTCTTTTGTTCATTACAAAATGCATAAAACAAAAGCCTTAAACAATTTTTTTTTTAATTAAGTTGAAAGTTAGATCCAAAAACATTTTGTAAAAAAGAAATACGACCTTCTGACTACCCAGCCTACCAACCACCTGACTACCAACACGGAGTGACTGTGAATTTTGTTATATATAATCTGCCCAACCTTCGACTTCCACATTGTCAATTGTCAAACTACCCGGCCTCTCAACTTCAACAATGCTCGACTATGAAATTAATGACCTAATGATACCATCCAACTATCAAACAACCCGACCTTCCGACCACACCACTTAGAACATCAATTGACTACAATTTTTATAAATAATCACTCGAACTCCCACCCTCAACATTGCTCGACTATCAAACTACCTGACCTCTAGAACTCAACATTGCCGGAATATCATACTACCGGACTTCCCGACCTCAGCATTTTCCAACTATTAAACTACCAAACCTAATGAACTACCTGACTATAGTATAGTTGGGCTCACAATAGAATAATTGTCATCAAACAAAAAAACATTGGACTGTCTGACCTCTCGACTATGCAATCAATTGAATATTAAGTCGAACATAGAGTCCAAAAATATTTTGAAAAAATTTAACCTCCTAACCACCTGACCTTCCGACCAGGCGACTACCAACTCAAAGTGACTACAAACGAATACAACCCGACCTAACAACCTTGAACTAAATGGCTTCAGCACTACTTTTCTTATGTTGTTATACAACTATTACTCTGTCCTACCAACTCTCTATTACCCACCTCATTTCTTGAACCATGCAGATAATCCATGTGCGATGTGCAATCGTCAACAGGAGAGTTGTGCTGGCCCAATCATGAGTTTTCCTATCCATGGTCCTAACAGCAATAAGATAAGCCTTATCCAATTCTTTCTATAAATTCAAGCTTTTTCCCCTTTGCTCCACAATGAACATCCTTTATTATTTTTCAAGAATGGCTATGTCATGGCCTTTTAGTTCTGTAACACGCATAGTCTTTAGTCGACATTTTTTCATTGTCCTCAAAGACCAGGTGTGTTGTTGCATGAACTACTCTAGCTAATTCTCTCAATTGCGGGCTTCTCTCAAGAATTCATTTTGCCTATAGATCTAAATAAGCACCTCATCACTCTATCGAAGTCATACTAAGATATTCCATGGCATTACCCCTTTTGAGCTTGGGTGATAGCTACATTGAAGAATTACTATCCTATGGCACTTCTTTGCCTTCAGGTAGCGAATTCCTCACATGGAGGCACAAAAGCTTGGAGCCACCTTACATCAAGCTTCCACCTCACCTGCCACACACCTACTATTATAGAATTCTCACGAACTCTTTCAGTAGCTCCTTGACACTACTCATGATTAACCAGGGCATTTGGCTATTGGTAGGGACTTGTGAACCTCATTGAAAACTTCTTGTGGTAGAAATGGAGGTTCATGCACAATAATGGTTAAGCTTGTAGAAGCACTACAACAAGACATAATCGGCTCAAGCACATTTGTTTGATCTTTCACAATAATTTTTTGTAACAAAATATCTTAATGTACATATTGACTGTCTATGTCAAACATAGCCTCTTTGGTATAGATTTGTACATTAATACAAAGAGTCTCATAACCTAATTGTTCTAATGAGTCTTGTTTTGCAATTTGAATAGATCATTGAGGTCCTTAACTTCACTTATTGAATTTTTTATGATATCATTAAGCATTTAGGAAAACCTATTAGATTCTTCTTCAATTTTAACTTCAGACACGCTGTAATTACTATTGTTTACTATATTAAATTATTTATTTTTGCATGAAATCATAGGACACGTGGGCCCATGCATAATCATAGCCACAATCAATATAAAAAATTAGGAAAATATTGGTTCACATTTGCATCACAGACATATTCAAAACAACACATATTGTGCTTGTTATTTATCCATATATATCACAATGACAATGTAGCATATCCCATTAATTTCAAATTGTAATCATACAATATTTACCTTTTTTGTTTGCAGTAAAACTGAATCTGGCCCTCTATCCACATTATTTCTTCCAAATGCTTATTTTTCTTTTGGAGCAAGCTTCTTGTCCCTCCCTTACTACTACATCCTTTCTCTTGCAATTAGTCCATAAATTTTTTTACCTTTTGCTCCTTGTATTATTTCAAAAAAGTATGGGTCTGAATATTTTTCTAAGGCCATTTAATTTCACGAGCCATTCCTTTACTTCATGGAGCACTAATTCTTTAATGCCTATTTTCAAGTTCAAGTTTCTTCTTTGCACAATAAATTGTATGATCCCTACCAGGAGTTCTCCATTCCTACCTCTACAATCCATGTCCTCAGACTCCTCTTTATTTTTTTATTCCAAATATTGCAACATATGTACATTGTTTTTACAATGCAGTTCATACTAGAACCTTTGATGATACTATGACATAGACAATAAAACTTCTGAAAACTAATAACCAACGAATACTCTTTTTTATGGTCTATTCTTGTTTTTTGATCTCATGCAAAGTGAAGCAAATGTCAAACTGATCTACCTATTTACCTATTTGTTTTAGAAAAAAAGTTATCTATCAAACTAATAACTATACATATCTGTACAAAATTAAACCAAAAAAATAACACAAATATCATTTTGCATAAAGATAGCTAAAAGTAATTCTTGCAAAAAAATTTGTTTTCTCATTCCATGTAAATAAATACCAATAAAAATAGAATGAGCTCAAAAAAAAAACATATATATATATATATATATATATATATATATTTATATATATATTATATATATAATGATTAAAATAAATAAATGATATTATCAAAACGTCATGTTTTTCTTCAATTAACAAAAATTTATAAAATTACACTTAGAAATTAAGATTCAACACATTGAAATTATAAACTAAAATGGAATAGTTTGGTTTTAGTTTCAAAATACTTGGCCTTATTTTATTTTGTTTTTAGAAATTACTTAGCTCTAAACTTTCCTTGTATATATGAACTTGAGCTATAAGTTCATCTTCTCCTTCAAACATAACATAATAACTAAATGAACTAAAAACTACATGCACATGAATCATGTATACAAATAAGCAGTGACAAGCCACCACATGACTTTTGTTTTTATATTTTTATTTAGCTATAGATTGTATAAAATCATGTAGCTTTGAAAATATTGATGTGTAATAAATATCAAATTTTTTACACATAGAGAATATAATTTTTTTTTAAACGTTAAGAATTTGTATTCATATTTAAATTTTATATCATCTATAAAAGTTGTTTATATGTTCTATGTTTTGGAGGGATTTTGTAGTATATGTTTTGGTTTAATTTGATCACGGATTTTTTGGAATCATAAGTTTGAGTTGTAAACTCTCCACAATCCAAGTTTCTTAGGGAGGGTGTTGAATCCATATATAGAGTCAAAAACCTATTTTTAACCAAAAAAAATAAGAATTGGCCAAAGAAATTTTCCTCTTGATTCTGACCCAAAAAATCCAAAACCTAGCATGTTTAAACAAGACATTTAATTACTAATAAGTATCAATAAAGATTAATAC
This sequence comes from Pinus taeda, assembly GCA_000404065.3. Taxonomy (NCBI): domain Eukaryota; kingdom Viridiplantae; phylum Streptophyta; class Pinopsida; order Pinales; family Pinaceae; genus Pinus; species Pinus taeda. Next base: position 95,069 of record APFE031514948.1, read on the forward strand.
ATAATAATATCAAAATCTTACTTCATTTAAAAAATTATAAAAAAATAACTAAGTTTTTAACTTTATTTTAAATTATTGTTATTATTATTATTATAAAAAGATCATTATTACTTTGCATGGGGTTTATTCCTTGCCAGGTCATGGTTTCAAGCCTCATGGGAAGGAGATGAGGAGTGGAAGCCGCTTTTGGGAAATTAAACTTCCCAAGGGGTGTTCAGGATGGACCTAGCCTTGTACAATCTTGGTACAAAAAAATAATTATTAATTATAAAATGAATATTTGGAAATAATGCTTATATTAGTAAATAGGTAAGATTAGGTTGTTGGTTGTTGGAGTTTTATTGAGACATTTTCTCAACAACATTCTCCTTGTTTTGAATCTGTTGGATCTCATGAGCACTATTTATGCGAATTGTATTTGGGGTTTGTGATAAAATATAAGAATTGTTTGTGTGCACCATGTTTCTTCCTTCAATTTCATATTTGGTATTAGAGCCCCTATGGGCTTGACTTCCTCAAGGGATTCCTAGTAGAATGTGAGTGCTCTGATAAATCTCTGTAAATATGTAGGCATAGACGTGTGACAATAGTTGTATTTTTTTAAATGAATTTTTCTTTTGTGTTTCATTAAACCCATGTATGATGGCGGTGATTTTATACGTGATGTTTGTGGGCATTTACATTTCCATTACCTCTCTTATTTATGATTACCACTCAATTATAGTGCAACCAATGGGTCCAAATCTAATATGCCACGTTGAGTTCTCGCAAAGTAAAACTGAGTGTTTACAGTTCAAGTTTCGATGCTCTCGCATGCAGAGAGTTACACGATCCCTCATCAGCTCCAGTCGTTTCATTTCCTCTAGTGTTTTTTTGTCTCACAGTAATAAGAGCCGTGAATCTGCTTTCAACAGTCCATGTGATGACTAGATCGGTCAACTGGCTAAGGAAACAACAAATGGCTTGAATCCTTACCATCGATATTTATTGTGGTCATCTCTCTTTCGACCAATGTTTTGGCGTGTTTGATCCCCTATGTATCATTATTTGTGCTACCCTCTTCCTATCTTAACGAGCCTATTGGGAGTTTAAGCCACCTGCGAGCTATGTCTCCCATCAAAGTACGAGATGGAGAACCGATAGGAGATACAGAGGAAATATATGGATGGAATTCCTCTCTTGTCATCCTCTGATTCGAAAACAACAATGGATCATATTCAGATTTCATGCTCGTAATAGTCATTGTTGTTTTGTATTATTTTCTAGTTATGGAAAAGCATTGCTGCTAGAGCCAGTCATCAATTCCTCATATCCCCTTTTGGTTAGTTGTCAACATTTCAAAGTGAACGAACATTCAAACCCAGGCCCCTCACTATTATTGTTGTCAATAAGAGGGACTTGGAATTACAAAGAATGGTGTCTTGGTTCCATGGCATATTGTTCAAAGAAAATTCTACAAAGATTGGAGAAGTGGTGCAGAAAGGTCTACACGAGTGACACTAATTACAGTTGCTACAAGCTCCGATTACATATTGTTGGAATTGATCACATGTTGTTGGAGTCAAAAGAGTATGTCATGTGATGAGCACTAGTATTGCAGCAAGAATGTTGCAACTCTTGGGGCTACCAACTTTACTTTATCAACCCAGGGTTCATACAAACTTGGAGGTGATAGTGTTGTATACACAAGTAAAAGTGATGGTTCTTTCATTTGTCATTTCTCAGCTGACGATAGACCACTAGGGTTTTTCAAGCCAGAATTCAATGGATTCAGAAGAAGCTTGATTACTGAGGAGGGAAAGAGAAATCTACTCTAAGAGAAAGCTTGTCTACTGCAGTAAGGAAAGAGACTGAAATCAAATGCTAAAAACACACCATTTTCTAACTAACTGCTAAGAGACTATGCTTCAAAAATAATGTTAAGTTAACATGTATGCAATCCTACTGTCCTAAGCATGTAATTTTAAAAAAATCAAACATTATACTACTGTGCATGTAAATGACTAAAATAAATTTATTGTTTTTATATATTTTTTATGGAAAAGTGTGAAAGCTAATCTCTTTTTGTGATGTGGTAGGTGGCTTAGGGATGCTGGTGACTTGTTAGAAGGTTAGGGAGGCCAGTAGGTGACCTTTCATACATTCCTAGAGGCTTTTTCCTCAATTCGGTCTCAAAACATGCCACTACAGGAAAACCTAAAGGATGTCCTAAAAACCTATAGGCTTCCCTGTATTTCTACAGGATATAGCAGAGAGCAAAAGGACAGGTGTTGAAGGTGATGGAAGGCTTAGGGAAGGCGGTTGGTGGATGGAATGGGGGAAGGAAATACCTAGGATCACTCCAGAACTCAAAACCAAAGTTGGAAGATGGTTGGATTTGATCAACAAGTTTGGGGAAGTTTCCTTGTGAAATGAAGAAATTGGTGAGGGTTTTAGTGAAAGAAAGGAATGATCATGGATGGATGAAGTTGGAAGGATGTTGTTGACTATGAGATCTCTTTGTACTTATGAAACACCTGCACTGCATCGAACATTGACATTTACCCAAAAATCATGTAAACAAGGAGAATTTCAATGATCTAGGAAAAAAAAAATTAATGAGCTAGTTGTCTACTTTATGCATGAAGAAAACTTGTAGAACAAGATGGAATCACTAATGAGATCTACTGTAATAGTGAATATGGAAGAAATGATAATTAAATCCTACTCTTGCAAACTGATCAAATGCTGGCCTAAGTACAGAAAACCCTAAATTCCATGAGAAACTAGAATTTTGTCTTTTTGGGGTTGCATAGTAGTTCTTTTCTCAAACCATAATCCCTGAAGGAAGGAGTGAGGCCAAAACCACCTATTGAAAGCTTTTTGATGTTCCTTTATCTCTTTTGAACTACTGCTGAAGAAAATCACAAATGGAAGAAAACTAATAAGCAACTAGCCAAATCTACACTACTTGTAATGGAATAATCCTAAAGACAATTCAACCATTGAACTAGGAAATCAATCTAAGCATACAAATACAAGAAGAGGGACCTTTGCTACTAGGGTTGGGCCCTAACCCAAGAGCTTCAGCCCTCCGAGTTAACTCAGTGCTAGATCAAGGAAATTCTCATTCTCATTATCAAAACAGAAAATTACATAGCAATGTCTTCCACAAGTCTTAAACTCGAAAATGACTAGTGGTTTTACAGCAAAAATTTGAATCCTAATGAGGCTCTAGGCCTCTTTATTTATACAACTAAAGTCTCCAATGACTTCCTTAAATCTAGGGAGGCTCAGTCCCAAACTCAAGATAAACTAACTCTTTAACTGTCATTTGCTCAGCTGCCTTTTGATCTCCATGACTTAGCTGCTTGTACTTCGACCTAGTGTGATTGATGGAGGAATATTTGAATGAGGGAGGAGTAAATGAGAAGGATTTACCACCTACAATCTCTCTTCCTTGTCTCATTCAAGTTTCAGCCCTTAATCTATCCAAAATTCCCTGATTTTCTCTCACAAACCTGCATTTAATGCACATTAGTCCACTAGGCATAATATCTCACTTTGACTCATCTCATTAAATAAAATATAATCAAAATATGTAATAAATTGTGAGAAGAGTTGATTTGACTAAGCTAGGAGGTGAATTAAGGTCCATATAGTTACTCACTGATGAGGCTCATCATCACCCCCTTATTAAAAGTGTTGTTCATACTATGAGCAACTCAATCAATATCCATGTCTTTCATAGCTCTAATGGCCTCCCTGACATCAAATGCTTCTGTTGTAGTTTCCTCTTCTTGTGCATAGAATCCTGCCTTCCTTTCTATCTCCTCTCACTGGTTTCTTTCTTCCTCTTCCTTCATTCCTTCTAACATCTCTAAGAGCAGTGGTGGACTGAGTCTCAAGCCAATCCAATTGACTTTGAGTCTTTGGAGGGTTTGCTTGTATATGGTTGTCCTGTTTAGTGCTTCTCTCATTCTTTGAGGAGAATGGTATTCTCTGATTTTCAAACTGTATAACAAAGTATTCCATCTCCTTTGGAAATCTTTCATGCTGTCATCCCCTAATAGCCTGAACATATCCTCAAAATGTGTAATTGCTTTCTCTTGGGCAACAAGATACTTGGGTGCAAGCTGAGGATCATTTGCAATTAAGTTATGTGTGTTGCTAACATCCATTGGATTTGGCTACTCAACTCTTATCATGAGAGGATTTGTTTGTTCCCTTGCCATTGTCTTCTTCATTTCTGTAGCCATTGCTTCCTCAAGGTTCATCCATGATGCCAAAGCCATCAATTGTAAATACCCTAGTTTTGCATTAGGGTCCCATACATTCAGATCTGTTAAGGCTAAGTTATATAGGTAGAACTGAGACATCTTAGCCCTATCCTCCAATGTGTTTTTATCACAAAGATAAATGAACTGTCTATAATCCTGGAATGGCACAGTGCCTCTCTAGGCTAGGGTTTGGATTTGGAACTGCAACCACTGTTCCTTAAGGTATAAATCATAGAACTTAGTTGGCATCCTACACTAGATTACCTCTAATGATAAACTAGCCATGCCAATTGATTCTCTCTTTCTTGTAGTTGTCCTTCCAACCATGCATTTTCTGCCTCCAACTGAGCTTTCATTATGGCCTCTCTGTCCCTCAGGTGCTCAGTTATGTGCCCATCTCTTTAAGATTTACCTCCATGTGACCTATGTCCTTCACTCCCTTGGACTTGGAAATATGCATCCATCTATGTGTTCTTGCTCTTTCTTTCTCAAGCTCAAAGAATAATGGGATGGAAAATTTTTCTGGAATGACCCTACCCCCTTCAATAAACCTATAGTAGGAGTCAAGGTTAGTTTGAGGACTAGGTTCCCTTAGCTCTGGATCCTCCTTCTTTGTTTCTTACTGCACACTCCCTTCCTTATCCAATTTCTGAGTTTCCTCTAGGTTTAGTAGAGTTTCCTGTAGGATTTCCTCTACTTCCTGTAGGTCTTGCTTTGTATCCTTTAGGATGCCTTTTCCTTTGGATGAGGCAAATCTAGTCACATGCCTTCTCACATATGTGATAGGAGACTTGGGATAGGCTTGTCCTGAGGATCCTTCTCCTTGATTTTTCATAAGAGGGGTCATCTTCTCCTGCTATTTAGGTGAGTCTTCAATAACAATAGGAACCTTGGTGGGAGTTTGAGGTTTCCCCTGCCTTATTCTCTTACTTTTTCTTGTCCTAAAGTACAATGGATTTTGTCTCTGTCTTTTTCCTTTTTGTTTGATAGGGGTACTAAAGGCAGTGAGGGAAGTTGTTGCCTCTTTCTCAGTGGATTCTGGAGATTCCCTGGGTGATTCCTCTTTGTCTTTTTCCTCCTCTTTTCCATTCCCCTTTTCATATTTGTCTTTCTCCTCTTCTTCTTCCTCTAGTTCCTCACTTTGTTCATTAGTTTCCTCCTTGCTATCTTCTTTTGTCTCTTTACCACTTTCCTTCTCTTTTTCTTCCTCTTCTTCCTCATCTATTTCCTCTTCATCCCTCTTTGTTTCTTCTTCCTCTTTTCCATTTTATTCTTCATCCTCTCCACTGGTAGTGGGGCTCTTATCATATTCAAGGGATTTTATATTCTACCCTCTATTTGCATGTCTCCAAAGGTTTCCCATGTGATAGGAATTCTGAGGTGTTGATGGGCTCCCTTCTATTAAACCCCCTTGTCATTTTCTCTAATGGATGGAGGAGCATAGATGTCTGATATAAAATTTAATGAAGGAGGAAATTTAATTGAATTTTCTGTGTATACAATTCCCTTATACTCAATCAATTTCAACAAACTAGAACATTTTTTATGTTCCTTTCACTTAGAAAAATTTGGGGAAATGTAGAGCCTACCTCCTTAACAATGCTTGATGAAACCACCCTTTATTTTTCCCTTCTAAAGCCGCTCACTACCAATCTTGTAGACTGCTTGACTGTATCCTGTAATATCTCCTATAGGATCCTGTAGGTGGTCCTACACAGGAAGAAAACAAAAGCTTCCTTTTGATAGAGTGAATGCTTCTATGCATGGGGATCAATGTTTATTTCCTCATATGGGTGAGTTGAGTGAGGTGGCGTGCTGGCAGCTGAGGTACGAATATCTATTTTTGGACCCTTGGTCCCACTACCACATCATTATTCTCCTCACCTCGTAATCAACTCCCACTTCGGGCATCTGTAGCTTAACTACTTTTGACCTCATCCTTATTTTCCTTGACTTGACTGCTACTGACTATGGAAGGACTAACTGCTTTGTCCTCATTGACTAAACGAAGGTGGCCAAGTTAACTAGCCACCTTTCACTTATAAACCAACTCTTTCACAACTTTTACATCGTTTGATCACATTATGCAAATGAGAGAGTGGAAGTGAGATACTTACCTATGGTAATGACACCTTGATGCAGTTATTTTAAAGAAATGAAGTTGTTGTTGTGTGTTGGATGCATGTGATTTTCTCTTTTTTTCATTGTCCATTGATGATTTTCTTTGATGTGCAGGTACTTGGTGTTGATAGTGATGATGTTGATGTCGCTGCTAGGCTCTAGAGGAACTTCTTCTACCTTTGGATCTCCATGCTTGAAACTGGCTGCAATCTGTGATTTTTGTTTTGTGGGATAGGCTGCTACAAGATTTCCTACAGGATGTCCTATAGCTGCTTCTCCCTCAAAAATTTTAATCATTTTCTACTGTTGGGACCTGAGGATGATTGGCATGGGTAGAGAAGGGTTCTATGGATTTGTGTATGAGGAAAACTAACCTTCAGGTGTTGTCCCCTTGCTCTCTATCTTCATCCTCTTTTCTTTATGTTTTTTCTTGAAAATTGTAATTTTTTGAAAACTAACTTTTGTGATGAATTCATGTGTGATCATGGTGGCGAGAGGTATGGTGATGAGATGGTGAAGTAGGGATTTTTTTTTTTAACATGGGCAAGTCATTCCCTTGCTCTAGGGTTACTTCTTTTAGGATTCCCAAGCCACTGTAAATCCTACAAGATCATCCTGTAGGTTTTCAGGGAATCTTGTAGATTTACAAGGAATCTTGTAGAAAACACAGAACCCTTGCAAACTGAGGCAAATGAGTGGAAAAATGGAAGGAATGATGGAATTATGGAGGATAATGAATGGATAAATAAAGCATGAGTTGGATAGGTCCCTTTTGATTCTCCATTGTTGCTCTGATCGTCCTCCTGCTGACTTGCAAACAATATTTTCATAATTTTTCTTTTCTCCCTTTTTTTATTTTTTTATTTTATTTTTTTATTGAAAACAACTAGTCTTCCTCCAAGAGGTTTTCATCCTAATTGATTGCCCTGGGCACCTCCAGAGAGGTTTTCACCCAGAGATCTTTTTATTTCCCTTTGTTTTTTCTTTTTCTTTTTTTTTTGACACCATTGGGCCACCTCAAGAGGTTTTCAACCCAACAGTGGGACTCAAGCACCTCATGGAGGTTTTCACCTGAGTCTCCTTATTTTTCTCTTTTTTTTTTCTTTTTTCCTTTTTCTTCTTTTTCTTAGTGGCTTGATGAGGTAGGAGTTGAGACTTGCTCCACCACCATCACTGTGTTTCTGATACCATCAATGAACTCTTTCTTTGACAATGCCCTCCTGTAAACTTTCAATATGTGCCCGTTAACAAGTAAAGGAATGGCCTCTGCATCTATGGTTCTAATCTGCATTGAACCATTATCATGACATTTCTCTATGACATAAGGCCCTAAACATCTAGTCCTTAACTTGCCCTAAAAGTCTTTATATCTAGAATCATATAACAAAGCCCAATCACCTTCTTGAAATTTATTTTTCTTGATGTTCTTTTCATGCCAGATCTTCCTCTGAATTTGAGTTACCTCTATGTGTAGGAGGGCTGCATTCTAAACTCATCTAACCCATTCAACTAGAGCAATCTCTCTTTTTGTGCACTGCTGAGATCTAGATCTAGTTGGGCTGCCATCCTCAATTTATTGTACTTTAATTCAATGTTAGGGTCCAACCCTAACCCCCTTATTTATGTAATAGGGTCGAGTCATAGTTATAGTTAGTTAAAGAGTCAATAGAGCCCATATTAATAATTCTAAGTGGTTGACCCGCATTTAAAGAAGGGACCACAGTTAGTTGCAAATGGGCCATGGTATTAGATAGATGGTATTAATAAGAACCATGGTACTGACCCATGGTATCACATGTATGAATCCTATATAAAGGATAGAGAATCCCCTTGAGGAGTGTCGTCTCTTATTTTGTAATTCAGCCCAGCTCTATTGGAGGTTGCCCCCTCGAAGAGGCAAGTGAACATTGCTTTCATTTCTGAATAATAAAATACATGTCATTATTTCTTATTGTTCTGTGTCTTGGGTATATTTCTTCGCATATTTGGTATTATGGTATCTTCTTGTAGGTCAAGAGCATAACAACTGGTATCAGAGCACTTTACAGGGCCGATGGGATCTCCATTTTTAGCAGAAATTTTTTGGCTAGAGACGTGTTCCGACATCTTTAAACCACAGGATTTGTCGTTGAGCGCATAAACCTGTGGATTTGGGGAGGCATGCACACAGGAAATACAAGAGGTGGTCACGCTTATTGGACTCCCCTGTAACCCTTGTGGGTACCACTTCGAGTAGTAGCGCATTAGACAGAACCACGCATGGATTGTCTTTCAAGTACCCTCTGGGTATATCAAAAGCCCCATAGGCTCTATTGAAACCTCGCCATAGATAAATCGTTGGTCGTCTTGCTGCTATAGTACACCGAGAACAACACTCGAGGAGATTACTCACGTGTATGAAAGGGTAGTCGGGTTGTACGGCTAAGGTTATGGTTGATCCTTCTTGGTTAGTTCCCTGAAAGATTAGGCCGAGTACTATTGTCGAACCCATATGTATATTGCGATCTGTAGCACCTGAAACTCCTTGAGACCGTAGTTCCCTTGTCTCTCTCTAGATCACACATCATCTTTACCATATTAGATCTAGTAGGTTGGGTCCTGTCGCAACCACAACAATCAATTCCACCATTCAGATCTATCAGATCCGCCAATCAAATATATCAGATCAGCCATTCAGATCTAGCAGTTTGGGTTCTGTAGCAATCGCAACAATCATATCTGCCATTCAGATCTAGCAACAAGGGTTCGATCACTACCACATTCCTACTCATACTCTGCAATTGAGGGTTTCACCGACAAATCTGACTATTTGTGTGGCTCCTGTACCTAAGCGTGATCCTTGCAGGACATTAGGTAGAATTGACTTTTCTAGGAATCGGCTAATGCAGTATTCCTAAGCGAGGAGTAAAACTCCTTTTGGAGTAAGAAAAAAAAAAGTCTGAGACCCTCACATGATGCTTATAGGAGACTTAGCCCATAAGAATCAGGTTGACGAGCTGAGCAAGGTTGTAGGTACCATTCACTTGTCAGCGTCAAAATTTCAGGTGGTCCCAATTTTTTTTCACAGTAACAACAAGTGCACCAGATCGGTGCATGGTACAAACCAGAGCTCAAGCTATGGCCAATGAGAAGATTGACACCCTTGAACAAAATTTGGATGCATTAACGAAGCAGATCCAAACCTTAGCTGAGACAACCACAAAGGGCAAGTCAGGGGAACAATCGGAGACATATGCTTTTAATGAAAACCTTGAGGGCGAGTCTAGCCATTCTCTTCACTTCTATGGAAACCACCAACAGTCCTAGCTTCGACCACCCATGCTAGACATGTATAAATTTGATGGCTCTCATCCAGCCATATGGCTAACACAAATGGAGAAATATTTCACATTGAATCACATCAGAGATGATGCGACGAAGCTAAGTGTGAGAAGCCTGTACTTGGACCAAGAAAGATGGAAATGGTGGCAGTGGCATCAATGCTACTATGCAATGCCACTGACTTGGAAAATATTCTCAAAAGCCCTTTCTAATCGCTTTGACCATGAATCTAACTTTTTGTTTCGTCTTACTAAGCTCCGACAGAAAGGCACGGTGGAAGAATATATTAAATCCTTTGAGGCATTAGCCTTCTGCACAGGAGTTCTAGCAGATGAATTCTACTTAGAATGTTTTATCAGTGGTCTCAAAGACACCATACAAGGCCACGTCCAACTACAACACCTAGTCTCATGGCTGGCAGCTTGCAAGATAGCTCGTGAAGTAGAATGTGCGTTAGCGGCCCAGTCGACTTGTCCAAATTTAATAGCCAAGGGATGCCCCACCCAGGCTCTGAGCACTACCCAAACACTTAAGGTTTAAAAGGTGTCAGCAGCGGAAATGGTGGAAAGAAGAAAGCAAGGATTGTGTTACTGCTGTGATGAGAAATACTCCCCGGGGTATAAATGCAAGGAACCCAAATTATTTCAAATGAATGCTACTGATCACAGTTCATCTGAGGAAGCCCCACCATTTGAGGGACCAGAGGAGGAAGATGAGGATAACCAACCGGACAATGAGCTCCCAGCTACACCTAAAGAACCAGTTATCTCACTTCAGGCTTTGGCAAGAATTTCTTCTCCCCAAACTCTCAAAATCAGAGGTTTTATTAAGCATCGCCCTATAGTAGTCTTGATTGATAGTGGCAGTATGCATAACTTTATCCATCAAAGAGTCACGGAAGAAGTGCATTGTTTTCTCAGATCAGTCTCTAATTTCCAGGTCCAAATTCCTGATGGGGGGACAATGAAATGTGAAGGCTGCTGTGAAAATGTCAAACTTCAAATGGGGGAGTATCACCTAAAGACCCACATGTTTTCCATCAACATGGGTGGGTGTGACATTGTGTTGGGTGCTGAATGGCTCCGCACACTCGGCCCAATCACAATGGTTTTCCATGAGTTATATATGAGCTTCAAGCAGAATAACCACACACATACCCTCTGCGGACTCCAGGCAGGTGCTCCTTCTATCATCAGCTCACATAAGATGGAATTTTTTTTAAAAAAGGGCCACCATGGAGTTATAGCCCAATTTAATGCCATCCAGGCCTTCGAAACCACTTCTCTTCATATTCATCCTAAGATGCAACAGGTCTTAAACAACCATTTGCAGGTCTTTGACAAGCCTCATGAGCTTCCACCCTCGAGAGGGGAACATGATCATAGCATTACTTTTGTCCCAGGGGCACAAACACCAAATGTGTGCCCATATAGATATCCTTTCCCCCAAAAGAATGAAATTGAAATAATCATCAAGGAACTCCTGGAAGCCGGTGTCATTCGTCCTAGCATTAGTCCTTATTCATTGCCTATGGTCATGGTGCTCAAGAAAGAATGGCATATGTGTCCAGACTTCAGGGCCCTCAACAAGCTGACGGTTAAAGATAAATTCCCCATCCCGGTTGCTGATGATTTGTTGGATGAACTAAATGGGGTTCAATTCTTTATTAAGCTCGACCTTCGCTCAGGCTATCACCAAATTCGCATGAAAGAAGTAGACATTCCAAAGACTTCTTTTCGAACTCATGAAGGCCATTATGAATTCCTGGTCATGCCATTTGGTCTTTGTAATGTCCCATCCACATTTCAGAGCCTCATGAATCACCTGCTTAAACCATATCTCAGAAAATTTGTCCTTGTTTTCTTTGATGACATCCTCATCAACAGCCTTAGTTGGGAAAAACATCTTCAGCATGTAGATCTGCTCTTGCAACTGCTCCGGAAGCATAAATTATTTGTCAAATTGTCCAAGTGCTCTTTTGGCATGGAATAAGTTGAGTATTTGGGCCACATTGTGGGGCGTGAAGGTGTCAGGGTGGATCAGGGCGTGAAGGTGCCAGGGTGGATCCAAAAAAGATCCAGGAAATGTAGGATTGGCCTCAACCAAAGACCTTGAAGAGCTTGAGAGGATTTTTGGGTCTCACTGGCTAATATCACAAATTTATCCACAATTATGGTCACATTGGTAGACCCCTCACTCACCTTCTCAAGAAAAATTCATTCCTCTAGAATGATGAAATGCAACAGGAATTTATAGCTCTCAAACATGTCATGTGTTCCACTCTCGTATTGGCACTACCTGACTTCACCAAATCTTTTGTGATTGAATGTGACGCTTTAGGTACAGGTATTGGGGTTGTCTTAATGCAGGAAGGTCGACCCTTGGCCTTCACTAGCCAACAACTAAGTGGGACAAATCTAGGACAATCTACCTATGAGAAGGAGATAATGGCCATCTTACATGCAGTGGATACCTGGCAACTATACTTATTGGGGCGGCGTCTCCAAGTCCGCATAGACCATCAAAGCCTTAAATATTTTTTGGAGCAACGCCTATCCTCGCCACAACAAAATAAATGGCTAGCCAAAATGTTTGGATACGATTATGAGATAATTTACAAGAAAGGGTGAGAAAATGTCATAGCGGATGCTTTATCATGCCAATTTGAGGAGGAAAGCACCCTGCTAGCAAACTCTCTTCCCATTCCAGAGTGGATTGAAGAGGCTTGCAAGGAATGGTTTTCACATCCTTTGCTCTCCCATCTCATTAATAAATTGCAGGCGGATCCAAATTCCACAGCAGGCTACTCTTGGCAGGATGAGATTCTTTGCTACAAGGACAAAGTAGTGATATCACCAACATCCACCCTTAAAAGTCTCATTTTGGCAGAGTTGCACTCATCTCCCACTACAAGTCTTTCAAGCTTTTAGAAGACTTATGCTCACACTCGACGTTCATTCTTTTGGATAGGCATGAAAAAGGACATTCTTACTTTTGTAGCTGAGTGTGATGTGTGTCAGCGCCACAAAGGAGAAACAGTCAAATCCCTAGGCACATTACAGCCATTGCCCATCCTTGCCTCAATCTAGATGGAGGTTACTATGGATTTCATTACGGGTCTTCCGAAGTCAGGCAACAAGTCAATCATCATGGTGGTTGTGGACAGACTTTCTAAGTATGCTCTATTTTTCCCCCTACCCCACCCTTTTACACTAGCTTTGGTGGCTCAATCTTTCATGGACCAGAACTTCAAATTGCATGGCATGCCCACTTCCATTGTGCCTAATCGTGACCCAATCTTCACTAGTAACATTTGGCAGGAACTCTTTAGGCTACAAGGTACCCAACTACAACTCAGTACTTCTTATAATCCCCAAACAGATGGTCAAACTGAAGTAGTCAACAAATGTCTAGAGACCTACCTCAGGTGTTCCACTTCAGAAAAGCAACATCTATGGGTATAGTGGTTACCTCTAGCCGAATGGTGGTATAATACTAACTATCATGCCACCACCAAAATGAGTCCATATGAAGCAATTTATGGTCAACTCCCTCCTTCACCTACTTCTTATATCCAGGGATGCTCAGAGGTACAAGCAGTGGATCAACTCCTACAAAACCGTGCAACCATGCTAGCCCACCTCAAAGAGAATCTCCATCAAGCTCAAAATCACATGAAGCAATAGGTAGACCAACATCGTTCAGAGTGCAAATTTCAAGAAGGGGATCAAGTATTCTTGAGGCTACAACCATATAAGCAAACATCACTCAAAGACAAGGGTTGTCAAAAATTATCTCCAAAATTCTATGGACCGTATCAAATACTTCAACACATCAGAGAAGTAGCCTACAAGCTAGCCTTTCCACCCACTACAAAAATCCATCCCGTCTTCCATGTATCATGCCTCAAGAAAGTGGTTGGGAACCATTGCAGAATTCAAACCAGTCTACAGGAATTGGATGAAGAAGGTTCAATCTAGCTCCAACCTAAACAATTTCTTGACATGCGAGAACGGCACCTGCGCGGTTGCACGATCAAGGAAGTCCTCGTCAAGTTGAAAGACACCTCTACAGAAGATGTGACCTGGGAACGAACCACTATTCTTCAGCAGTTTCTGCAGCTTTAGCCTTGAGGACAAGGCTATTTTTATGGGGGAGGGCATGTTAGGGTCCAACCCTAACCCCCTTATTTATGTAATAGGGTCGAGTCATAGTTATAGTTAGTTAAAGAGTCAATAAAGCCCATATTAATAATTCTAAGTGGTTGACCCGCATTTAAAGAAGGGACTATAGTTAGTTGCAAATGGGCCATGGTATTAGATAGATGGTATTAATAAGAACCATGGTACTGACCCATGGTATCGCATGTATGAATCTTATATAAAGGATAGAGACTCCCCTTGAGGAGCATCGTGTCTTATTTTGTAATTGAGCCCAGCTCTATTGGAGGTTTCCCCCTCGAAGAGGCAAGTGAACATTGCTTTCCTTTCTGAATAATAAAATGCATGTTGTTATTTCTTATTGTTCTATGCTCTGGGTATATTTCTTCGCATATTTGGTATTCTGGTATCTTCTCGCAGGTCAAGAGCATAACATTCAATGGATAATAGGGCCTTCTTCCCATAGACTAACTCATAGGGTGTGAATCCAGTGGTGGTCTTCCAAGTGGTATTGTAGGCCCAAGTAGCCTTAGCTAATCTATTTGCCCAATCTTTTCTGCTACTGCTAACCACTTTGGTCAGAATTCCCTTCAACGTTCTATTGGACACCTCCACTTTCCAATTAGCTTCTAGGTGATAGAGAGGGGAGGTTTTATGCTGGATCTTGTGTTGGCTTAACAAGTCTTCAATCATGTTGGATGTAAACTGGGTGCCTTGATCAGTGACCAGTTCTGTAGGGTACCCAAACTTGTAAAATACACTTTCCCTTAAGAACTCAACTACCTTCTCCTTTTTTGTTGCCTTGATTTCCTTGGTTTCAGCCCACTTGTTTAGATAGTCAATGCACAAAATGATGTACTGTTTTTTCTTGGAAGGAGGGTCAATATGTCTAATGAAATCCATACCCCACTTGTCAAATGGCTCAAAAGTCACTTGAGGTTGTAGAGACATTTCATCCCTTGGAGTAGGCATTCCCATCCTTTGGCACCGATCAGACTAACTAGTGTATCTTCTCACATCTTGATGAAGAGTGGGTCAATAATAACCATATTGTAACACCTTGAATGTTTTCCTCTTTGCTGCAAAGTGACCACCACAAGGCCCATCATGACAAGTCAGAAGGATGTCAAAGACTTCCTCCGCCCTGACACATCTTCTCAGAATTTGATTCAGGCCTAGTTTGAAGAGGTTACCCCCAATCTAAGTGAATGGGGCGCTCTTCCTCACAATCTTGCTTTTCTCTTTGGAGGACAAATTCGGTGGGAACTGTGTAGATACCAAATAGTTTTCTATGTCAGCAAACCATGGAGAGAGAACTGAAATGGTGAATAAGTGTTCATTGGATAATTAGATCATCAACCATTCCTTCCTCACCTGCAAGCAAAGTTAATTTGGCCAAAAAAATTGCAACAACATTTTCCTTTCCAGGCTTATCAACAATACTTAGATCAAACTGTTGTAATAAAAGTAACCATCTAATAATCCAGGCATTCACGTAAGGTTTATTCATTAAATATTTAATTGCAACATGGTCAGTATGTATAAATGTTTGATAACCTGTAATGTAATGCCTCAAATTGTTCAATGAATGCACAACAGCCAGGAGCTCCTTTCCGGTCACTGTGTAGTTCAGTTCAGCCTTTGATAGATTCTTACTCATAAAGTAAATGGCATAAGGCAATTTTTCATCTATATGGCCTAGAGCTACTCCTATGGCTTTATGTGAGGCATTATCATGTATATGAAAAGGAAGGGCCATTTTGGGCCTAGGAGAATTGGCGCAGTGGTCAACTTCTCCTTCAGGGTGTCCAGGGCCTCTTGATAGATTTTTGACAAACTCAGAGTCTTTGGCCAACAACCCAAATAAAGGCGAAGCTAACTTGCTGAAGTCTTTTATGAACCTCTGATAGTATCTAGCTAAACCTAGAAAAATTCTGACATTTCTCTGCTTTTGTGGAGGTGGGACCCTTTAGATGATAGCTATTATGTTTGGGTCCACCTGCAATCCTTGTTGGGATATTGAATGACCTAGCACAGTCCCTGCAATAATCAAGAACTCACATACTTTGGGACTAAAGGACAGATTCATTTCAATACATTTGTTCAGCACCTTACCTAAGTTGGATACAGTCTCTTGGAAATCACACCCATAGGGTGTAAAATCATCCATATAAATAAACCCAGATCAGCCCAAAAGGAAGGACCCTATAAGTGAAAGTACCCCAAGGACAAGTGAAGGTGGTTTTATCCAGGTCTTTCGGGCTGATCTGGGTTTGATTGTACCCGCTGAATCCATCTAGGAAAGAGAAAAAAAATTCCCTGCCAGGCCATCTAGCACTTGGTCGATGAAAGGTAGAGGGAAGTGGTCCTTCTTTGTGGCTTAGTTTAACTCTCTGTAATTGACACAAATCCTCCACTTACCATTTTTCTTTGGAACCAACACCAAAGGAGAGATCCACTCACTGTCTTAGATAGGGTAAATGAATCTTGCATCTAGCAGCTTTTGTAGTTCTTCTTTGATTATATCCTTGAGATTTGGATTCATCCTCCTTTGGGGTTGTCAAACTGGTTTGTAACCTTCTTTGATATAAATGTGGTGAGTACATTTATATCAAAGGCATCTAGATGTTCCTTTAGCATGTTGCACAACCTTTCTTCTTGGTGAACAGAAAGAGATGGGTTGATTTTCAAAGTTATCTCAGGGCCGAATTCTATGGTTTTGACATGGGTAGGGTTGGAATCAGCTAAGCATAGATCAATCTAATGGTTAATCTGGGTTTCCTTTACTACTTCTTCTAAGGATAATGTACTGGAGTTGGACTTTGGAGTATGTGTTCAATCATATCATCTTCATCTAATTGGCATTCTCCCATGGTTGTTTCTAAGGTGTACAGTTGGATAGAATAAACTTCATCTTGTTCCTCCTCCTCCAGCCATAAAGGTAAGTCATGCTCCAAAGATGGCTAGGTAGGAAGGTATAGGACTAACTGCTTGGACATATGCCCATTTTTTATAGTCATATTTCTAACCCTACAGCTAATGTAGGCATTGGTAATGGCTAACCAAGGCCTCCCAAGGATGAGAGGGTAACCAGTAAGCTTGGCCTTAGGCTGGAGAACTAGGAAATCTATAGGGTACTCCTAAGAGTCAATGGAGACCATCACATCCTCCATAATCCCCTCAAGGGTCACTGTGGAGCGGTCTGCAAGTTGCAAGACTATTGTGGTCTTTCTCAATGAACCCTGGAGGTTGAGCTTGAGCATGGTGTCCTTAGTCATCACATTAAAGATCAATCAAAGTGTGTGGGACAATGGTGCCATTGATGTGCACATCTACTAGAGGGCTTCTAGGGTCCAAATACTTTGGACCGATTACCTGCCCCAACATTAAGTCAGATAGTTTTCCAATGACATTAATGGTAGGGGCATCTCTTTTTCGCCTCCCTGGATGTTTGAAGCACTTCTCCTTAATCAACTTGTTGTAAATAGGTACATATTTTATAGCTTGGAAAAGTGGAATTTTGACACATAGATTTTTCAATTCTCCCAGAAGTTCAGTCTCTTCTAGGGTAGGCTAGAGTGGTTGGGTTAATCTCTCAAGAAAGGGTGGTGGATTTACTTTAGGCATTCTTTCCTCTCTTTCTTCCTCAACCTCCCTAGGTGGAGGTAGAGGTTGGTTATCCAGGAGTACTCTCCCAGATCTTAGGTTGATTTCTTGAATCTCCACACCATAAGTAGGATAGGATGTCTCTCCATTGTATACTTGTTATGCATGTCTGTTGTTTGGGTTCGGATTTGGATATGCAGGAATGTGGGCTTGTTTAGGTGGAGTAGGGTGTAAAAGTTGTGGTTGAGCAGGTGGTGAAGGAAAAAAAGCTGGAGCATTGTTGTATGGGGGCCTCCACACCTAGGGCACTGCATTCCATTGAGGTTGTGGTGGAGCATATGGTTGAAATGACTAGCTAGTTCGCTGAAAATGATACTGAGGTGCAAAGGACCAAGGAGGAGGTGTAGACCAAGAAGGATGAGAAGGGGGGCCCCAAAAGGGAATGGATGTGGTTTTGGTTGGGGTTGTAATATGCAAGGGATGACACTTGCATGCCTTGCTGGTATGGTCGAGGCCCATGAGGTCTCCTTTGATTTATGTAGTAGAGCTATTCGGTCACCCCTTAAACTCCTTGATATAAAACTTTTACTCCAACTAGAGAAGGGCACTTGTCTGTGGAGTGGTTTTCTTCACAGACTGAGTAAATTTCAATCGAATTCAATGGACGTTCATTCCTAGGGTGCCTCCTTGTGCATCTAGGGCAGAAAATGGCTAAGGCTCTCTCTGCTTCCTCCTGTTTTCTCTTAATGTGCATAATGTCCATCTATAGGGAAAGGGTTTGTAGCATCTCACTTTTGAAACCCTCTAGCATGTTTCCAATTTCATCCTTGATGGATGTATTGGAAGAGGATGGAATAACCATAGGTTGAATACCCCTACCCTTT
Source organism: Pinus taeda (assembly GCA_000404065.3). Taxonomy (NCBI): domain Eukaryota; kingdom Viridiplantae; phylum Streptophyta; class Pinopsida; order Pinales; family Pinaceae; genus Pinus; species Pinus taeda. Next base: position 113,420 of record APFE031514948.1, read on the forward strand.
TCCTAGCTGCACTAGAATGGTTTCTAAAGACAGTTTTGATATCCTCATAGGGTAACAGGTAGATGTCTCCTCCTACTAACAAGTTTAGGGTATCCAGAAGATCTTCCCTTACCCCTCTAAGCAGGACTAGCTTCAGTGACTCAGGGTCAAGTGTGCACCTAGCCCTTTTGTAGCTAAGGTGGAATCTTTCTTCATAATCCTATAAGGATTCATGATGCCCTAAGGTCATCCTAAAAATTTCCTCTTTAGTGTCTTTAAACCTACAATAGTCTTGATACTTGTTGTTGAAGGCTTGTTGCATCTGAGCCCAAGTTGTGATGCTATCCCCAGGTAAACCCATGAACTAGCGCAAAGATGCATCCTTGACAGTGGATGGGAATAGTTTCAACTTATGCTTATCATTGGTGTAGTCATAGGTTCTGCATATGACAGAAAACTCAAACAAGAAAGTGTTTGGATCTTCTGAGGTCAGGCCATGGAAATGAGGAAGGGCAGAGGGGCTTATATTATTCATCTTAGTATCCCCATTGGTTTCCCTGATGGGGAAGGCACCCTCAAATCTTTCTCTATTTCCTCTCTCATTTCTATTTTCAGCCATTGGGTCAGTAGGAATGGCTACTTCTTCTTCTTCTCCCCCTGTAGGCTCTTCAAATATCTTTGGTTTCTCACCTAAGGGTTCCTCCAATTCACAACCACTGAAGAAGAGGGAAGGTTGGTTGTTTGAAGTGGTGGGGGTATTTGGAAAAAATTTTCCTAAGTTATCCCTATTCCCACGAGGCATGAAAGAAGTGTTTTTGTTTTTGTTTTTGTTTTTGTTTTTGTGTTTTTTTCAAACTTAGAAAATAATTGCAGAATTGGAATTGTCGACTGAATTAAAACTAACTCACTGAATGAAAACTAACTTCTTGAATGAAATATTACTTACTAAATGGAAAGGAAAGCAAAGAATGAAGAATGGAAATGAAATCAAACTAAATTACTCTTGCAGAAATGAAACTAATAGCAGAATATCAGAAACAAGAAATGGAATAAAGAAAGCAGTAATCACATATTACTCACACACCTCCCTGACAACGGTGCAAAAAAGTGTTGAGCACCAGTATTGCAGCAAGGATGTTGCAACTCCTGGGGCTACAAACTTTACTTTATCACCTCGGGGTTCGTACAAACTTGGAGGTGACAATGTTGTATACACAAGTAAAAGTGATGGTTCTGCCTTTTTTCACTGCTCAGCTGACGATAGACCACTAGGGTTTTTCAAGCCAGACTTCTATGGATTTAGAAGAAGCTTGATTACTGATGAGGGAAAGACAAATCTACTCTAAGAGAAAGCTTGTCTACTGTAGTAAGGAAAAATACTGAAATCAAATGCTAAAAACACACCATTTTCTAACTAACTGCTAAGGGATTATGCTTCAAAAATAATTTTAAGTTAACATGCATGCAATCCTAATGTCCTAATCATGTAAATTAAAAACATCAAACATTCTACTACTGTGAATGTAAATGACTAAAATAAATTTATTTTTCTTTTTGTCTTTTTTATGGAAAAGTGTGAAAGCTAATCTATTTTGGTGATGTGGTAGGTGGCATAGGGATGCTGGTGAATGGTTAGAAGGTTGGGGAGGCCAGTAGATGACCTTTTCTAACTTCCTAGAGGATTTTCCCTCAATTCGCCCTCAAAACAGGCCACTACACGAAAACCTACAGGATGTCCTAAAAACCTACAGGATTCCTTATATTTTTATAGGATACAACCGAGAGCAAAAGGACGGGTGTTGAAGGTGATAGAAGGCTTAGGGAAGGAGGGTTGTGGATAGAATGGGGTAAGGAAATACCTAGGATCACTCTAGAAATTAAAACCAAAGCTAGAATATGGTTTGATTTGTTCAACAAGTTTGGAGAAGTTTCCTTGTGAAAAGATGAAATTGGCGAGGGTTTTAGTGAAAGAAAGGAATGATCATGGATGGATGAAGTTGGAAGGAGGTTGCTAACTATGAGATCTCTCTGTACTTATGAAACACCTGCACTGCATCAAACATTGACATTTACCCAAAAATCATCTAAACAAGCTGGAGAATTTCAATGATATAGGAAAATGGAATTTAATGAGCTAGTTGTCTACTTCATGCATAAAGAAAACTTTCAAAACAAGATGGAAGCACTGATGAGATATAATGTAAGAATGAATATGGAAGAAATTATAACTAAACCCTACTCTTGCAAACTAATCAAATACTGGCCTAAGTACAAAAAACCCTAAATTCCATAAGAAACTAGAATTATGTCTTTGGGGCTGCATAGGATTTCTTTCTTCAAACCATGATCCCTAAAGGAAGGAGCGAGGCCAAAACCACCTATTGAAATCTTTTTGATGTTCCTTTATCTCTTGTTAACTATTGCTAAAGAAAAGCACAAATGGAAGCAAACTAATAAGCAACTAATCAAATCTACACTACTTGCAATGAAATAATCCTAAAGACAATTCAACCATCGAGCTATGATATCAATCTAAGCATACAAATACAAGAAGAGGAGCCTTTGCTGCTAGGGTTGGGCCCTAACCCAAGAGCTTAAGCCCTCCTAGTTAACTCAATGATGGATCAAGGAAATGCTCATTCTCATTATCAAAACAGAAAATTACATAGCAATGTCTTCCACAAGTCTTGAACTTGAAAAGACTAGTGTTTTTACAGCAAAAATTTGAATCCTAATGAGGCTCTAGGCCTATTTATTTATACAATTTAAGTCTTCAATGACTTCCTTAAATATAGGGAGAATCGGCTCCCAAACTCAAGATAAACTAACTCTTTAAATATCACTTGGTCGACTGCCTTTTGATCTCCGTGACTTGGCTGCTTGTACTCCGAGCTAGCGTGATTGATGGAGGAATATTCGAATGAGGGAGGATTAAATGAGGAGGATTTACATCCTACAATCTCTCCTCCTTGTCTCATTCGAATTTCGGCCCTTAATCTAGCCAAAATTCCCTGATTTTCTCTCACAAACCTGCATTCAATGCACATTAGTCCACTAGGCATAATATCTCACTTTGACTCATCTCATTAAACAAAATATAATCAAAATATGTAATAAATTGTGAGAATAGTTGATTTGACTGAGCTAGGAGGTGAATTAAGGTCCATAAAGTTACCTAGTGATGAGGCTCATCATCATGTTATTGTTTTAGTTTTGTGTGTAAAGTGCAAACCAATTAATGAACAGTGAAATATAATTATATTAGCAGTTCTCGACAACCTTTGGTGCTGAGAGAACCCATTATTAATTTGATTGTGTGAATTTTTTATTCGTTTATGGATCTTGTTGTTTTTTGAGCTTCAAGAGAATCAGTTACAGGTTTTGTTATGAGATCCATGTGTGTAGAAAGCTCAGTTGCATAATTGACTCCTAGATACAATCCAATATTGAGATTGTCCTTCGGGAGATTGAGAAGTGACAATTATACAATGTTCATCAAATATGGTTAGAGGTGATTATGTCTTAAATGAGTTGAATGGGAGGCTCAAATATTGTGGTGGTGAAAAGATCGTTTTCCGGAGACTTCAGATGGGGATAATTGTCGAGGAAGACTGGTGAGACAAATGAGACATGTGAATTGTAATTTGTCATTTTTGTAATAATCTATGTAATGATGTAAATGTAAGCATTAAAGGGGAAACTTGGAAATAATGCTTACATTAGTAAATAGGTAAGATTAGGTTGTTGGATTTTTGTTGAGATATTTTCTCAACAACATTCTCCTTGTTTGGAGTCTATTGGATCTCATGAGCACTATTTATGTGGCTTGTATTTGGGGTTTGTGATGAAATATACGAATTGTTTGTGTGCGCCATGTTTGTTCCTTCAAGTTCCTATTTGAATTAACATTTAAGTTTAAAATATATACATTAGTGCTAAGCATCCCATCCAGGGTGGATCGGTCTTCTTCCAACCAATAAGTAGGCTGCCCCGACCTAGACTTAGCCTAGTTACAAAAATAAAATTATTAATTATAAAAATAATTAATATGTAAGTTTAAAACATATACATCTAATAAAAGCTTCAAAATGTGCATATTATAACAAAACTCATAATTAAAACAACTACTATATTTATTATTGAAAAGTAATTTTTTAACAATATTTTTAATTTTAACAACTTTCTATATTATGAAGTAAATCCTAACATAAATATGTTAAAAAAATTTTCAAAATATCAATATTACTTATTTATATATTTTTAATCAATATAATTTCATAAATAAATTAAGATGTCTAGATTATCTTTTTATATAAAAAAAATCAATTAATAATAAATGCATTACATTATCACTGTCTATATTGGAAACATTGCGTACATAGAAGCTAGTAGGTGGGGCTTAGGTTAAATATAACTTAATTAAACTAAAAAATAATAAATACAAAGCTTCATCACAAAAATAAAACAACTAATATTAATGGCATCACCAAGAATTAATAAATATGATTAACTAATATTGTTTAGGCTTAGTCTAACTTATAGACGAAATGACATTTTTTAGGACATTTTTTCTAGTTAATTTAATCAAAAAATATGAGAGAGAGTTTTAAAAACTTGAGTTTAAGTTGTTTATTATGTAAAATTCAATTGCCTTAGGGGATTTTCAGGGTTGTGAATCCATTTATGCATTCAAAAATGCATTTTAAACAACAAAAAATCACATTTTTTCTTGAAATTGTTTTGCTAGATTAGCCTGAAAAGAAAAGAAAAGAAGAAGAAAAAGAAGTATATTTTCTCTATAAGTTAGACTAAGTTATATTATGAGTGATTGGAGACTTTCACAGTTCAACATATTGAGAGAATTCCATAATAAAAAAATAAAAGACCTCAACCATTCTTCCCAACTACTCAACATAATCCCAATTAACCTTTTATTATATTCATCTTTATTTATAAAAAATGTCATCATAATTTCATATCTAATATTATATAAATACATATTCCAACAATTTCTTGTCTATATGCATTATTCCCCAAACATATTGTACACCAATAAATATATGTATGTATTTGTAGTTCCCCAAAGATTATATGTATGTATTATTAGTTCCACAAATATATTTCAACATCATGTGCTTCAACCGCTAAAATTTATTTATTAATTAGAATCTAAATATTCATACCAGAGAATAATGTTACAATGCTCTTAAACAATATTGATACTATCGAGACTAAATTTAAGAATAATCAATTAAGCACTGAACCAAAAATTAGAATTATAAATAAAATTATTATTTATAAATTATTTAAAATTAGAAATTATACACACACACACACACACACACACACACACCACACACAACCACACACAACACAATATATATATATAATAAATAAAATGTATACATCATATTTTTTATGTTTTTTGGTTTGTTATTGAAGAATTTAGACTAGACAGTATAATGTTAGAGTTTTTTTTTCCATATAAACAATTTGAATTAGATAACAAAACAAGAAAAGGAAAATTCTAAAACATATAACAATTTATTAACTATGTTAGATTTATCAAACAACTTAGTTAGTATTAGGTACGTTACTCTCCTCATCAAAGGTAGAGAAATTCAGGTCTACCAACTTCTTAGCCAGGATTGATACTCTGTCAAGCAACTTCCCTATATACGTCTTTGAATTTTACCCATGCACAAGAGGATTCCTTCTTGGGTTTCTGAGCATTCTACTAAAAAATTTCCCATGCTTGCTTTTAACTTCTCATAAATGTCCACATTCTACATGTATCTTTCTTATCTAGTCATAAAATTCCCAGTGTTTTGTACCCATCAATCAACATCTTCTTTAGCATCTGCCTCAACAATGCATCATTCTTCAATTCTAGACTCCCTTCTTGCATTTGGAATTTTCCTATGAATTTGAGGAGTGGACCTAACATTATTGTGACTAAACTCTCTACTGAGAGATGGTCCATGGTCCAGTGAGGTGGAGGGGATTCACAAGGTTTTTCTCCACTTTCAACCACCAAAATGAGTCATGTGAACCATGGTTGATAGGGTATCGAGCTAGAGCATAGGGAGGGAAAGAGTGGAAATATCGAGGTAAAAAAAAATCTAGAGGGAAGTTTGATAGAGGCACTCGAGAAGGTGACAAAGTGAAAAACATTGAAAGGTGACGAAGAGAGTGAAATCATCTACCTTGAAAACAACATAAAAGGCTCCCAAGAGACCACAACCAATAGAATATAAGGAAAAAATATATAGAGTAATATATCACGAAAATAAGAAAACAATATTTGGAAACAATCTGGAAGATAGAGGCAGGTCTAGAAAGGGAGGGATAACACCTTGAAGAAGTCCAAAAACTAAAAGAAACTTTTAAAGAAATAGTGATAATACTACTAAAGAAAGGAGAAATGACTAAGAATAACAACTCGATAAAATATTGTGAAGTAGACCTAAACCTAAGACCATCGTTGTGAAGCTTGGACCTGAAATTTGGTGCATTTACCTTAGATGACCACCCTATGGATATCCTTGATGACCAAGAAGAAGGAAATTACTTCATTCTCTCTTCTTATAACCATTATCCAACCAAAGGAAGATTGCCTCTAGGAGTGCTTCCAGCCTAAGAAATAAAAGATATCTATGTAAACTATGAAGTTTTAAATGAAAGAGAAGCCTTCATTCTTGAAACAACAACCAAAATATATGTGAATATCCCTATTAACCAAAACGCGGGAGGATTTATTATTATATTTATCCATAAATTTCTCACTTTAGCTACAAGAACTCCTCCCATTTCTATGAATTTATGCTAAATAAGTGCATTATCTATAAATGATGAACCTAGGATGAGCTAGTCACTTCCTTCAACCACAAATCCACCAGCTAGATCCTACAATAATATTCTTTGTGTGCATGATGAGGTATTGAATTCCAAAGCCAAGTAGATACAAGAACAAACATTCACTACCTATGCTCATCACATCCCATTAATGTGCCAATATCAATCATGAAAGTCACCCACTGGAAAAACACAATATAACATTTTAATTCATATTTGCCTATATTAAAAGGACAAAAACATACAATTAAAAATAAAAAATACATAATACAAATAAAACTAAACAAAATCACATATAAATCATTAGATTAAAAATGTTATTTATAATTGGCATGTAAGTAAAGGACTAGCAATGCAAGAGAATTAGTCAAATTCCGTTTTGAACTCTACAAGGTCAAAATAATTTACTAGAGGAGTTGGCTCCTCAATCTTAGTATTATGTTGTGTGTAGATTAGAGGAATTTAGTTTAATTTCCATGTAATGTTTATTAACAATATTTTTTATTTCTTAAGAAAAAATTTTGAAGCTTGATCTCAAGCTAAATCTAGCCCCCCTATCCTATTTTTAAGGATCTAGATGTAGCCTGATGTATTTTTTAATCAAGCCTCGAATTAATGGAAAGATTGGAGTGGCGTGTGCAGGAACAAGGGTGTAGCTTAGCCTGTTGATTGAAGTTTTATCAACCCCTTGCGCAAGTTATCACCTTTTGTTTAGGGTTCTTGAAATCTTTGTAGAATTGTTTTAAATTCATGTATGAAATTAGGTTGTAGTAGCATAGGGGAGACATTCCTTTAGTTTTGAGATCAACAGGAATTCCTCACAGACCAGAGTTTCTTCTATGTTTTTTTTTTTAACCAAGAAGTATTTTCAATGTGTGGGTTTTAGTTTTATCTATCAATCAAAGTGGGTGGTTTTATTCCCAACCTTCCATCACAATTTTGAAGTCGAAAGTGATTACCCGACTCTCCATGTAAAGTTTGTAGAGTGGGACAACTCCCGACGTCGATAGGGGACCAACGAGGTTAGCCTTAGAGATGTAAGTGTAGAAGAAAAGGAGTCTCTAGAAGTGATCTGAAATCTTGGGAAAACTTGTTAATTCTATGCAAGCTCCCTCATTAGTTAACATCTCATTTACCCAGTTAGGCAAGAGGTTTATGTGTCAAGTTATATGTCTTTTATGTGTCATGTGTGAGAAAATTATGAGTTAATTAGCTGCTTAAATAAAATGGACAACAAATGAAATCCAGAGAAATATACACATCAAACTCATAAGAAAAATCTAATCAAGGATTTCACCCTCTAGTACTGGGCTACATCTCCTAGGACCTCCTTTAATGATTAGGCCCTCTTGGAATTATTTGGTCAAATGTCTGATTACAAGATTTTTCTCAACTCCAATGGCTTTGTAGACTGTACCATTGGGTTCATAGGAACTAAAAACCCAAAAAATGACTATTAGATATCTGAAAACTGACTCTGGCTGATCTGGGCATGACCTCCTTCCGTGGTGGCCCCAAGCTTCCCTTAACTTCCCTGTGGAAAAAATAACCTGTAGAAGTCTTCTATTGCCTCTAACACATGTTCCATTGTCTTCATAAGGTCGAAAAAAATCCAAAATTGACTATTCATTTTCTAAAATTGGCCAAAATCCCAGCAATTTATGGTCTTTTCAATTTTTCCCTAGGAATCTCCTCTAAATCTGGAAAACTTCAGTTAATCCCGCTAAATTTGGGGTTGGTTTTGGATTTGGCGAATCCTCCGAAATCTCCGCCAAGTTAACTGGCAATTAATGCTACTTGGCGGTTAATGCTAACTGCTAGTGGTTAACATTTGGCACGTTCACATGTGGAGAGGTTAACACTAGTGGTTAACTCAAAACTCCAACATGTTAAACATTAAATACATAGTTTGCCCATAGTTTGTTAAGCAATATGATGGTGGTGTAGTGGTAAGTCACACGGCTAGTGGCGGGGAGGTTGTGGCGTCAAACCCTAATGTCTCAAACAAAAATTTTCTCAAATGCACATTTAGCCATTTGACCTTTGGTAGGTGCCACGTGGTGGCCTTCAGGCTTTCCATGTGGCATTCTCTCATTGGTCCACTAAGAACCAATCATGATGCGCCAAATCACCAAGTTGCAAACCAATAACATGGTGACACCTGGAGAGCCCTCGTTGGGTGTTTACCACCTTTGACCTGCAAAGTCACCTGCCACGTCAGAAGTATGGACCGTTGACTAGGCAGTACCTACAATTTTTTGTTGTTGTTTGGTGAAACAGTCAGCGGACTCTAAATTCCTCATACGACCATTGTTTTGAGTGAAACAAGCTTCTTTGGGATCGTATCACCAAGACAAACACGGTCATTTAGGAATCGATTGATTTTGATCACTTTTATTTTTGAGCTAATTTTTGCCTCTAATCTAGATTTTGATCACTCCTTCCCACACACAGGATTTTAGATTCACAAAATTTGGTTATCTGATGAGAGTGGAATAATCTTCTCCTTCCCGAGTTCTATCAACTTATTATACTTGAAAATTTTCCATGACAATCACTTGGGTACACTGACATGCCTTGCATTGCAAATGTCCCTCAACCACTGTTCTCCTTTTGCTATTGACCCAATCTAAGACTTGTTGGAAACTTTTTGGCTACAAAATGTCTTTGGTGTACCACATCGATTTCTCAGTGCTTGGAAAACTGATTGATAGCCTTCCCACTAAGAATCGTGTTCCTCCTTTGCAACACATGCATTTGATGCAAGCTTCTTCTTGGAAACCAATTTCCCAAGTTAAGCCCATCTTAGTGAACTACAACAATGAGTTCCAATATCAGTAACAACAAGAAAAGAAATGACCATTCTTTTACCTCCACGGTTCTAAATTCCACATCTAGAAGAATGCATTCACCATCACTTTTGCTTCTTGGCATCAACACAAAGCAACGGTCTTCCATGGCTGCAAACTTTTTGGCATCTCGTCCACTTTTTTCTTCTTGCCTCTATCATCCTCCAATTCAACATGCTACTCATGTCATGATTTGAGAATGGAGGCTAAACATGAGCATATTTCTCAAGAATGGACCTTCCAAAATCCTGTGACATCTTGTCACAAGAAACACCATTAAATGGAAAAACACATTATGCAAGAAATGAAAACCGACGACCTCTTATTTTGCTTCTCCAAAGCAACAATTGTCACATCATGTAACATCGCCATGTACTCTTGCATCTTGGTGTACAACAAATCAATTCCACAAAACATCATCTTCAAGCAACTGACTTGACTTGAAAGAAAAACATAAGCATGTACACAACTTACGATTATTTGCATAAACAATAAGAATTTCACATCTCATGCAATAATCCATCAACATCTCCCTTTCATCTTTGGAGACAAAATCAACTCTTCCAAAGTCGATATAACATACATGTGACAAAAATCGACACAAGTCGACACTCATGCATGTATCCAAACACAATAAAATTCTCAAGTTGTCAATCATACATGTTAACAAAGAAATCGACCGATACAAGTCAACCACTCATGCATGTTACTAGTTTCATTGCTCACACACACACACAAGCTCTCATGTATGTGTACAATTCTTCAACTCTCCCACAAGTACAAACATATGTACAGTAAGCCCAAAAACATGTATGGGTACATAAAAGCTGAATTGACAAATTTTCTACAAATGAAGTGAGTAACATACTCTAATTTCACACACCTTCATGGCGAAATTATGCAACATCAAGAATGACAAATTCACTGCAAATGAAGCATTGAGTAACATGCTCAACTTTCACACACCTTCATGGCAAAAATATGCAACATCAAGAATGACAAATTTCCTGCAATGAAGTGAGTAACATACCCAACTTTCACACACCTTCTTGGCGAAATTATGCAACAACAAGAATGATTTTAAAAGAAATGCATTCACAGACAAACTTGTAACCACAAATTGCCTTCTTTGCTGCATTTAAGTGAGTGAAACAGAACTCCACTTTCAACATCTTGCATCATACAAGTTACAACATACTTTCAATAGAAGAGTGATGCATTCATAAGGCAAATAAATGCATTTTTAAGGCAAACAATTGCATCTATCAACAAAAGAAAAATGCAAGCCTTATTTGGATAAGAAATCAATCCACCTCTTACCAAACCATTTCAATGTTGATTCTTGCAACTCCACATCATCTTGACCCACATCAATTATGGAATCTCCTTTTCAATTCTTGCCAAAGTCTCTCTCCACCTTATTCAAATGTTGTGGATGGGTTGTTGGATGCAAAGCCCAACATTTGTCTATGAGATGACCTTTCTTATGGCAATGAGTTCAAAACAACTGCATCTTCTTTGCAACATGGTTTCCATTATCCAATGGACCTTTGGGCTTCCATCGCTTTTACTTTGAAAGTTTCCTGTATTTGGCCATTTTCTTCCAACATTTTGAAACATTATGGTTATTCAAACCACAAAAACAACATGTAAATTCTCTCCATTTCTTATGGGAACATTTACCATGTTTATCATAATCAAAAGAAACTTGATTAAAGGCAGATTTATACCTTGCACATTCACCTTTGTCGCCTTCTTGAGGAGGTGAATTTGATGAGGTAGTGGCTCTCTTCGGAATACCAACAATGGTGTTAATAACCTGAGATCTTTCAACATCCTCTTGTTCATTGAAACCATTGTTTGCATGCTTACGAGAATTTTCTTGCAAAGTGAGTATAAAACATTTGTATTCCTCATGAACACAAACTTTACAAGCTTGAGGTAATGAATATGTAATGAAATTCCTTCTTGGAACACCTTCATGTGCCTCCTTGGCTTTGGAGAATTCTCCATCATGTTGTCCATAACCAAAATACCTATGCCTTTCCCCAACAACAATTGGCTCAACTATGCCTTGTGCATGTTTGCCTAACCGTTTACCTTCATAGCCCATATTCATCAATAATTTGGACCCTATTCCTCTATTGTGCCTTTCAAAAGCACCAAAACATTCATTTTGAGAGGAAATTGAAGATAAACTTGCATTGCATACCTCATGTTCATGCATATACTTGGTTAGGGTTTCCTTTGCAACATGGAGTTGAGTCTCCATCTCATGCATCTTTTCAAGAAGTGCTTGCTTCTCCTCCCTCATGGCCATCAACTGCTCTTGAATTATAGTGCTCTCCTTTCTATCTTCATACATCTCTTGCACCATATCTCTCATGATGATAAACTCCTGCAACATCTCCTCATCAAAGAGTCTTTCTAAGGAATATGGATTAGAAACATCACTTGTTGAAGCTTCCATCACAAGTGTAATGAATTAAAGATATTCACAACAATTCAAAAAGATTCACAAACTTCTTTACTGTGATTTGAGAACCAAGCTCTCAATCTTGATCCTCTCCTTGCTTCAGCTTCTACACACAAACTTGCACACAGTTAAATGATTCTTGCACAATTTCAAAACCAATAGCTAATTCTCTAGCTAACCTTGGAAAACCATCTCAGGGTTCAAATGAGCTAACAAGTGCTTTGATACCAACCTGATCTGAAATCTTGGGCAAACTTGTTAATTCTATGCAAGCTCCCTCATAAGTTAAAATTATATTTAGGATCGTCTCATTTACCCAATTATGAAAGAGGTTTATGTGTCAAGCTATATGTCTTTTATATGTCATGTGTGAGAAAATTATGAGTTAATTAGCTGCTTAAATAACATGGGCATACAATAAAATTCAGATAAATATACACATCAAAATCATAAGACAAATCTAATCAAGGAGTTCACCCTCCAGTACTGGGCTACATCTCCTAGGACCTCCTTCAATGGCCAAGCCCTCTTGGAATTATTTGGTCAAATGTCTGATTACAAGCTCCTTCTAAATTCCAATGGATTTTCAAACTATGCCATTGAGTTCAGAGGACCCAAAAACCCTAAAAATGACTATTAGTTCTATGAAAACTGACTCTAGCGGATCTAGGCATGACCTCCTTCCGTGGTGGCCCTAAGCTTCCTTGAACTTCTCTGTGGACAAATCACATGTAGCAGTCTTCTATTGCCTCTGACACTTATTCCATTGTCTATGACAGGTTGAAAAAATCCAAAATTGACTATTCATTTTGTAAAATTGGTCAAAATCCCATCAAGTTATGGTATTTTCAAATTTTCCCTAGCAATCTCCTCCAAATGTGGAAAACTTCAGTTAATCCTGCTAAATTTAGAGGCGGTTCCAGATTTGGCAGAATCCTCCAAAATCTCCGCCAAGATAATTGGCAGTTAATGATACCTGGCAGTGAATGCTAACTTCTAATGGTTAACATTTGGTGTGTCCTCATGCAGAGAGGTTAGCGCCTAGTGGTTAACTCCAAACTCCAACATGATAAACATTAAATACATAGTGCACCCATAGTTTGTTAAGTAATATGATGGTGTTGTAGTGGTATGTCACATGGATAGTGGAGGGATGTTGTGGGTTAAAACCCTGATGCCTCCAACAAAATTTTGCTCAAATGCACATTTAGTCATTCGACCTTTGGGAGGAGCCATGTAGCAGCATCTTGATTTGCCACATGGCATTCTATCATTTGTCTACTAAGAACCAATCACAATGCGCCACATCACCAAGCTGAAAACCAAAAACATAGTGACACTTGGCGATCCCTCATTGGGTGTTGACCACCTTTGACCTACACAGTCATCTGCCACGTCAACAGTACGGATTGCTGACTGGGTAGTACTTGCAATTATTTTTTTATTTCGTGAAATGGTCATCGGGCTCTAACATTCTCATACAAACTTCGTTTTAAGTTAAACGAGTTGCGTTGGAATCGTATCACTAAGACAGATGCGGTCATTCAGGAATCAATCAATTTTGGGCACTTTTATTTTTGAGCTAATTTTTGCCCCTAATCCAAATTTTGATCAAGAAGAAGAAGAAACTAAAGAAACCATTGAGCTTAAAATTTTAAGAGTAGTTTTCAGATATACCTCAAAGCTCAAGCTAGAGGTGCCGACTTATAGTGTACCCTAAAGAGTTCATGGACTAGATCAATGAGATGGATAGATTTTTTGAATATGAGGAAATGGGAGATGACAAAAAGGTAAAATTTATTTTTACTAGACTAAAAGGACATGCACCTTTATTGTGGGATGGTGTGCAAGCCTAATGGAGAAGGAAAACAAAACATGAGTTCAAAATTTCGGATAAGATGTTTGTAAAACTCAAAGGGAAATTTTTGCCTAGATTATTAGCTCTCTTTGTTTAAACAAGTGAAGAATCTAAGACAAAGATTGATGTTTGTAAAGGAGTATACTCGAGTTTTATAAAGTAAATATGAGAGAAATATATGTGGAGGATGCTGCAGAGAAGACATCCAGGTATATAACTCAACTTATATTGGATATCTAGGATGAGATCAATCTATTTTCTCGTAAATTGTAGAGGAGACATATCAACTTTCTTTGAAAGCTGAATAGAAACTTGCAAGGAAGAAGTATGGGAGAGGGAAAAGTTTTGCTAGAGGAAGAGGACAATAATTTAGTAGAGGGAGACCTACAATGCAAAGAGAGGGAGATACCAAGTCGAGTCAACAAGAATCATTAAGAAGTGACTCTAGAGGTAGAAGAGGTTCTTCTAAATGGGGAAGTAGAGGCAACAGAACATAATACAGATGCTACAGATGTGGAAAGATGGGACACAAGTCATTTGAATGTCTATAGAATGAAAGTGTAGGCTAGAGGAATGCTACTATTACAAATGTAGAAGAAAGAGAAGAAGAGGTACAAGAAGTATAGAATGTACTTGATATATGAGAGTTTTTGTTGTGGAATAAAGTTTTATTGAATCTTGAGAAGGAAGTTATTGAACCAGCTCAAAGAAAGGCCTTGTTCAAGAATGCTTGCAAGGCCAAAGAGAAGTGTTGTAAGGTGGTGATTGACAACATAAGTATAAATAACTTAGTGTCCACAAAAGTGGTGGAAAAACTGAATTTGAAGAAGACAAAACACCCGACACCCTATAAGGAATCTTGGCTTCAAAAAGTTCATCAATTGTTGGTGAATGAACATTGTGAAGTGGGCTTGAAAATAGGAAGCTACATGGAGAAAATTCCTTGTGATGTCATGCCAACGGATGTGTGCCACATTCTACTAGGAAAACCTTGACAGTTTGATAGGATTGTTACACATGATGGGAAGAAGAACACTTACAAGTTTCAAAAGGATGACATAAATCATATATTGGTACCATTGTAAGAAGAAGGTGCAATAGGGAATAATGATCCAAAATTCTTGTTGCTAAGTAGGAAGGATCTTTTGTAGCAAGTTGAAGACAATAAGGTAAATTATACTTTAATTTACAATCCTAGAGTAATTATTATAACCACTACAATTACATACTTTCCTGTTGATATTCAGGAAATGTTGAATGGACATAATGATATCATTGTGGATGATTTACCTAATGAATTTCCACTTGTAAGAACTATGAGTCACCATATTGACTTGATACTAGGACCAATTCTACCCAACAAGGTTGCTTACAGAATGACCCCTAAAGAGCTAGATAAAGGATTGATCATAGAAATCCTTAGTCCATGCGTACTACCAACAGTGTTGATCCCAAAGAAAGATGGTGGTTCTAGAAAGTGCACAGACTCAAGGAAATAAATAAAATTACATTCAGGTATAGATTTCCTTTATTTCATATAGATGATTTCTTGGATTTTTTAAGTGATGCTTATAGATATTTCTCTAAGGTAGATTTGAAAAGTGGATATCATCAGATGAAGATTAGAGAAGGGGATGAGTGGAAAATGACCTTTAAAATCAATGATGTCTTATATGAATGGTTGGTATATAATGTACCCAATACCTTCATGAGCTTAACGAACAACGTATTAAACAAATTTATAAGGAATTTTGTGATTGTATATTTAGATGATATACTAGTATATAGTCGGTACAAAGAGGAGAATTTATGGCACTTAAGTTATGTTTTAAAAAACTTGCAGTATGAGAAATTATTAATCAACTTAAGTGTTCATTCATGAAAACAAAGATTTTTTATTTGGGATTTGTCATATCTAAAAATAGATTGAAGATGGACCTTGAGAAGGTAAGAGAAATTATAGATTGGCCTTCTCCCTGGAATGTGTTTGAGGTTAGAATTTTTCACGGTTTGGCTAGTTTTTACAGGAAATTCATCAAAATGTTTATCAAGATGAGTGCACCAATTATGGAGACTATAAATAAGGAGAAACAACCATTCTCATGGATTGTTGAAGCTGAAGAAGGATTCTAGTTGTTGAAAAAGAAGATTACAGAACAACTTGTTTTGAGATTACTAGATTTGAATAAACCATTCCAAGTGAAGTGTGATGCCAGCAGTGAAGTAATCAGGGGTATGATGAGCCAAGAGGAAAAACCAATTGCATATTTCAGCAATCATATTTCAGCAATAAATTAAATGAACAAAGAAGTAATTACTCTTCCTATGATAAGGAATTCTAGCACTCAATTTAATGTCAAGGGAGTTTATTTTATACAAAGATAACCATGCATTACTATAAATAATGCAACATCCAAAATTGAGCCAAAAGCATGTTAAATGGATATTAATCCTACCATGTTTTACTTTTTCTTTAAAACATATGTAATGTCCCTCCCTTAATAATAAATAATAAATCCTTCACCAATAAATAATAAATAATAATAAAAGATAACCATAATATTAAAAAAATACAAGAAAATAAATAATAAACAATGAATAAAAATATAAAAAAATAATAAATAGTAATAAATAATAAATAGCCATACTAAAGATTTAAATAAAATAAATAGAAATAAAACAAGAAAACAGTAAAAAAAATCTGTAAAGTTATCAAAAAGAAATAAAACAGGAAAGCAATAAAGTTGCATGTAGACACATGGAGTGTGTGCATGTGGTTTCCCTTCATTGTTTGCTCTATTTATTAGATGGGAGGCATTCCATCATTCCAAGTTTCTATCATTCATTCTCTTGGGAGAATAGTGTTCTAAGATAAAGGATTCCCTGGCAGCAGTACATTGATTGAGAGCTCGGGGGTGACCAGTTGTAGCAAGACCTTGCACAATTGAGCCTAAGGTTGGGTGGAGAGTCGTCCCCAAAACCTTGTTGCAGATTAGCCAACTTCAACTGAAATTACAAGTAAGTGTCTCTACTCATAGTTTTGAACTTTGATGTTAATTAGTTGAAAATTGCATGTTGATTATAAATTACTTGATTAATCTAATTAATTACATGTTTATTTTGGGTTATTACATATGGTATCAGAGTTTAGGTTCAACTCTTAGGGCCTATGAGCATCTTAATATATATATATATATATTTATATTATATATTATATTATATTTGTTTTGTTTGAATTTTTTACCTCGACTTTTTTGAAGTTACAGGATTGTTACTTCTGAGAGATCGCATGTCTTTTATGGTTATTCCATCCCTTTTTTCTAGGTATTTTAACCTTTTGCTGAGCTATGGTTTTGTTGAGATGGATGTTTCATAATTATAAGATTATCTCAAATTTTTTAAAAGAAGTAACGCTTGTTCTATTTTCGGCATAATTGTATTTTGTCAAGAAAGTGTGTATAAAAATATTATATCCTCCGATAAACAACGCAGGAAGAAACGCCTTACTTTTGCCGTTTAATTTGTATTGGTCAAGTTACTTATCAAGCCAAAAAAATTTTAATCAAACTAATGGGATATCTAATAAAAGAAAACGTAAGTTCTTTTTTGTTGGAATTTAATACTATATATATTTTCTCTTAGGGTTCACAATAAAGTAGAGAGACTATGATAAATGTATATTTGGAAAACTTGTTTCGATCCCTTCACCAGTTATGAATTTTCAAATTTAAGAATATAATCACAAGGGAAAATCTGATCTTAAGTTATCATTAATGCCACATACCATTTAATTTACCATCTGAATTTTGTCCCTGTTAGTTCATAACTGTCAAGAGAGATATGTTCAACATAATTCTCGTTCATACAATAGCGGTAAAAATATATATATATATAAATTCTTTAGTAAGTTCTGGGGATAGATAATTTTGTTGACCTAAATTCCATTATATCGATTAACCATTGTGAACTATCTAACCAGCATCAGCGTCAAAGATCCTTCCTGCTACAGCGATTTTTCCATTGTTGTCTGGGTCTTTCCAATAGACTTGAACTTGTTATGGATTTGTATCTTCTATGGGGATCCACGAAACTGTTTAGAAAATTAATTACATGTTTTTTACGCTACAACCTTCTGTTGGAAAACCATCCATTCCATTCAGCGTAGATAAAGCCTACGTGTTGCATTTGAGAATACATCCTCAGCGCTTCGTTGCCGGAGTCCTTCTTTACACAATCTTTGATCGTCTATATTCAAAGCAATAGGCAACTAGGGCAGTTTTATATTCACATTCACAGGTATAGGGTGGATTACAATCACTACTGTTATAAATTAATTATCAGGTATAGGGTGGATTACAATCACTACTGTTATAAATTAATTATAGAAAGTATGTATATCACACAGAAGCTGAATCGAAATTTGAAGCTTCATGGTATTTACCGTGATAAGCTGGCAAGATCTCGCACTTTTATACGATTACCTCGTTCATATCTTTCATTATTGAAATCGATTCCAATTATTCGAGCAGCTCCTGCAATTCTTGCACCTTCACAAGCCTGCGTGGTTAAACTCGGGTCAGAAGGCTAACATATAATTAAACTCTACCCTTATCACATTGGTCCCATTGAAAATGCAGGTAGGGGAAGTGAACAGAATAGTCCCTAGAAAAAGGTTTGAGGACTTCAAAACTGCAACATATACTAATATGCATACAGTGGAACATAAAGAGGGCACTTGTTATTCGTACTTACAGCAAGCCGAACAGTCCCCAGGCCAAATAGTGCTACTATCGAACCCTTCTTGGTTTGCCTGCGTTCAAAGTAGCACCCATCCCTGATTCCACAACAGAGAAGAATTTTAGACAACAATTCCAGTCAAAGGAACCATTATGAATGATTTTATAATTATTAACTGTACAGCCAGCAAAAGTCCTCGCAATTGACATGCCCACTTTGTAAAACACTATACATTGTCAACGAGGTCAATTATTTCATTTCTTCACTCAAACTTAATATATTATCATCTCAAAATTACTTATCAAATCTTCTATAATTCAGGAAAGTAGGTTTTGCATTAATGGCAGGCTACATCCAGACTTGGAGTCCCTCTGCATTGAGCAAATTCTGTTTTGATAGGAGATCCAAGGGCAATATAGGCCTTGCGGGGCAGGGGGTGCTTAGAGATGCATGGTAACATTCCAGGGGGGTTAGACAAGTTTTGGAATAGAAAACCTATCAAGTAAGCAGAGATAACTTATAAAATCTTCTACAATTCAGGAAAGTAGTTTTTGCTTCAATGGCAGGCTGCATCCAGACTTGGAGTCCCTCTGCATTGAGTAAATTCTGTTTTGATAGGAGATCCAAGGGCAATATAGACCTTGCGGGGCAGGGGGTGTTTAGAGATGAGCATGGTAACATTCCAGGGAGGTTAGACAAGTTTTGGAATAGAAAACCTAACAAGTAGGCAGAGATAACTTATAAAATCTTCTACAATTCAGGAAAGTAGTTTTTGCAGTAATGGCAGGCTGCCTCCAGACTTGGAGTCCCTATGCATTGAATAAATTCTGTTTTGATAGGAGATCTAAGGGCAATATAGGCCTTGCGGGGGAGCGGGTGTTTAGAGATGAGCATGGTAACATTCCAGGGAGGTTAGACAAGTTTTGGAATAGAAAACCTAACAAGTAAACAGAGATAGAGCATATCCTAGGGCAAGATATGCCCGCACAGTCTGGCAAAGAGCTTGGTACTTGGGTATAACATAGGAAAGAATAAGAAAGGACAAACTTCATTTTCCATTGATAGAAAAACGGTAAACCATATCAATGGGAAAATCTAGAAGTCTATATTAGACCATATCAAATGGGAAAATCTCCCAGGTAAATGCAAAATGGTTAGCAAGGCGTTTTGTATATGAGAAGCAAAAGAATTTTTTATCTCCATGGATGGGGGTTCATAAGATGGCAGATAAGTTAGTGCACTAGGCAATTTTAATTAATTTTGTCCAAGTCAATTTTTATACTTACAGTAAAGAGTTGAACTTAATTGGATTGTAGATTTAGGAAATATTTCTGAATCTAATGCATGTAATTGAGGACAACGTTTTAATTTCATTTCTTTCCATCAAATTCAAAATATCCTCAAATTCTGCAATTGAAATAATACTAGCTAAGGAAAAGAGGAAACGAAAAATTATGCTGTCCAACTTACTAAGCCAAGAGTAACCCAATAATAAGGAAAAGCCCTAGTAAGTAACGCTTAATATCATATGGACAGAATCATAAATAAAGTCTTGCAGCTTGTTTTCATAAAAGGAGAGGTACTGACATTTGCAAATGCCAATCTGCTTGGGATTTTCTATGCAATATATGTAACTGCTTAGTGAATATGTACAGTTATAGTCCTTTGAAACTTATCATGGTAGATATGTAAATGGAGATAATTTAAAATGGAAAACAGATGATTAGAAAAAAGATCCAGAAGTAAATTACCTGTAGGGACGCCACAGCTTAAAACACAAACTTTGTCAAGAGGTGCCTTGGGATTAATTTTGGCAACGCAGCCTGCATGAGTAACAGTGTATTCGCTGAAAGTGGACGTACCAAGGAAGTGGTACATTGGTTTCCTATTGATGGAAAACCTTGAATTTCCATCACTCATCATGACTCCTTTTTCATAATTCCTCTTTCAGTGTCAATTCTTAGCAGATCGCACATGTTGCTCTCTTCTGACTTACAGTGCTTGCATTCTTTGCATTCGCCAGTGAATACAGGAAGGACACAATCACCCACCTTGAGGTGAGTTACCCCTTCTCCAACACTCTCAACAACTCTGTATTAAAAAATGGTCAGCAATTAATCACAAGAAAAAATTTCCCATAATTTCAAAATTAATCTATTACTGCATTTCTGATTGAATAATTATTTCAAAATTAATCTATTACAACATTTCTGATTGAATAATTAATTTCAAAACATAATTTGGTGTGTTAAAACAGAGTGGATACCCAGCTGCTTCATGTCCAAAGATGCGGGGAAAGACAGGAGTGTGACCCTGCAACCAAACAGTAATAGACATTTTAGTACTAAAAAATTGAATTGCACTAAAAAACAATCTAATGAAGAGCCTCGATGGGAAGATGTTTTAACCTCAAAACTACTAATCATTAATCATTTAGAACGGTGAAAAAAACATGCAAGGACTATCCCTCTAATTGTTTAAAAGATTTAGGGCTAAAAATATTTATGGTTAAGATGATCTAAACAATCATAAATCCATCATATGTTTTTAATTTTAAATAGAACCTTCCCTTTTCTTGATACATCTCCTAGTTAAATCAAAATTAGATGGAGCAATTCTTGTTTCTCATATTATTTATAATTTACCTCTGCTGCCCAGAAAACAAGATCTGTATGGCATAGGGAAGCATAATGCACTTTGATTCGAACTTTCATTGCTTTTGGAGGAGCCACTTGCACTTCTTCAATCTTTAGAGGCTGGCTTGGTCCCCCAGCAACAGCAGCTATAACAAAAATCAAATTAAAAATATCAGATTTTAACATCGCAACAAAATTTTACCCTGTAACCAATGGCAACAATAAGAAGCATTACTCTATCTACATAACTCCATCTACACAAACAAAGGTTAGGCTATTGGTTAACATAAATCCATCTACACAAACAAAGGTTTTTAGGTTTTCATGGAAACAAAATTTTACTCTATAACCCATCAATATCAACATTGCGTTGGTTATTGGCACCACAATTTTTTGAGTTATTGAACAATCTAGATTTATCTTCATAAACTTAAGTTAGTATATTTTATTATTTATTTCTTATAAGAGTTGGTATGAAAATATATTGTCACTCCACAACCAATCACCACAACCAATTAATCAATATGTTATAAAAATACACTATTTTATTTTTACTTGGTCTAACAATTAGTCTAGATCTATTTTTCACAAATCCTTATTGGTTAATTCTACAACCAACCAACCATTATGTCAGCCACTATGTCAGTAAGAGGTACTATTCCATTATGGCAAACAAGCAATCAATCATGATAATGTTAGTAAGAAACACTACATTTTAAGTAACCAACCATTATGTTAGCCAGAGGTATTAATCCATTCTAGCTGATAACCAATCAACCATCATGTTAACTAGAGGCAATAATTCATTCTAGCTGGGCTTCCCTGGTGGTCTAAGGACCATCCTAAATCCATCTTCACAGACGTAGGAGACAAGCAATCAATGATTATGTTAGCAAAAGACACTACTACATTTAGATGAATCAGCAATTTTGTTTCCAAGAAGCACTATATTTTGACTCACAACTAATAGGTAAAGGCATGACTCCCTTTAGAATTCCCTGTTAGCCTATGGATCAGCCTAGATGCGTCAAACCAACCAATTATACTATTTCATTGAGCCTAGAGGTGTTCTCCCCCCAGTATGATGGAGATGTTGTAGCATAATATAATGTAATGTTTACAATTTCAAAATAAAATAAAAATAAAAAATATAATGTCTATGTCAAAATATCCAGCTCTAGATGCATCAAGCCAACCAATTATACTACTTCTTTGAGTCTAGAGGTGTCTCCAATCAGTATGGTAGAGATGTTGTAACATAATATAATGTAATGTCCTATAAACATTTTTATTTGGTAAACTTGATTTGGTCAGGTCACTCGTGATTTTTGAAGTCTAAGTTTATGAGATAGATAATATTAACTTATAGTATTAGTATGAAATATAATCTATTTAAAAAAAAATTAAACCAATCGAAATCTACCTTAACTCCAAACGTAACAAACTTTAATAAACATCAAATCTCTCTTAATGTAATCTCTTTCATTGTAACCATTCAACCATTATACTAATACAATACTATTCAATATTAAATATTGGTAAAATTCACTACATTTTGACTTTCCCCTTAATTTAAAGACGAACCTTTACTGCATTCTTCATGGCCTGCTCACCTGAAGACAAGCGAGATCCAGCTTCAAAAACTTACCATGGTTTATTTCATTATTATTATGGTCATAGCATTACATGACAAACTTGACAGCTACTCTGGACGCAATTATGATATTTCGAGGCTTATATTGTAAAGCGGACCAATCTTCGAAACAATTCTAAGATAGTGAATTTTCCTGCAGGGTAAACGCAAATCCATGTATTTCTTTAACCACTTAAGCTTTTTCTAATGGCGATTCAGACAAAAGTAGCATCTGTACAATTGGAACCATATATGTCTCTGACCCAGAAATTACCCTTCTATGCATTCGCTGTTCTGAACACTGAAAATAGATTATCATTATCTTACTAAATATAACGTATGGAGTCTTTTAGATAGTGCGGAATCATATTACCTTTGCATGTAATAACTTTTCCTTCAATAGAACTAGCCATTTTACTTGAAGGAACGACCTGATCCTCTAGTGGTTTCTTGGAAGCTTGGGCGCTGAAAATGGATTTAGCAAATAAATTGGATTACAATTTTGCAGTGGTTTCTTGTAAACTTGAGCACTGAAAATGGATTCAGCAAATAAATTGGATTACAATTTTGTATTTGAGTAAATTTTATATAGTTTAGAATATTTTCAGAATCTGCAATCAAAATACAAATAACTTTACTAATTATCTTTGCATTTTACAACTTTGCCTGCAATATACCGTGGTGTTTTCCTTAGAAGATCGATTTTCCCAAATAATCTAAAATAGATACAACACTGAAAAATGGGTTATTATTCTTTTTACTGTTGGCTCCCAGTTAATGGCGGTGTAGAAGGATAATCCACGTATGTGTTTCATGGCATGTGCTTAAATCTAGCGATGTGTCTATTTATTAACACCTACGGGTTTTGGTGTAACGGCAATCGTGACTCCGACAAGTAGTATCAGAGCCAGAGGTCTCGAGTTCGAAACACACTAGGCTCGCGTTGGGGGGGAAGGGGAGATTGTTGGCTCCTCGTTAATGGCGGTGTAGAAGGATAATCCAACACTACATATGTGTTTCATGACATGTGCTTAAATCTAGCGATGTGTCTGTTTACTAACACCTACGGATTTTGGTGTAACGGCAATCGTGACTCCAACAAGAGAATGTTAAGTGTGAAGCCAAATTCACCCAAGATTCTAGATTCTTCTAGATCTCCACACCGCCATTAGTTTCTAGGTCTTTCTAGATCTCCACACCGCCATTAGTTTCTAGATCATTCTAGATCTCCATCTGAATCACATACAAGATTCTAGATGGATTCTAGATCCTTCTTCTGCCTTTATAAATTTGTAATTTCTCTAGCCAAAGAAAGCAAGCCAAGGCCCAAACCTGTTATGTAATGCGTGTTTTGGTGTAACGGCAATCGTGACTCCAACAAGAAAATGTTAAGTGTGAAGCCAAATTCACGCAAGATTCTAGATTCTTCTAGATCATATCTTTCTAGATCTCCACACCGCCATCAGTTTCTAGATCATTCCAGATCTCCATCTGAATCACATAGAGGGTTCTAGATGGATTCTAGATCCTTCTTCTGCGTTTATAAATTTGTTTCTCTGGCCAAGGAAAGCAAGCTAAGGCCCAAGCCTGTTATGTAATGCAAAGTACCACCATTAGTTTCTAGGTCTTTCTAGATCTCTACACCGCCATTAGTTTTTAGATCATTCCAGATCTCCATCTGAATCACATACAGGATTCTAGATGGATTCTAGATCTTTCTTTTGCCTCTATAAATTTGTAATTTCTCTGGCCAAGGAAAGCAAGCCAAGGCCCAAGCCTGTTATGTAATACAACGTGATTTCTGTGCTCCAGTGATTGTTTTATCTATTCCACTCTTTCTCACTGAATAATCTTTATAATACAAGATTCTAGATGGATTCTAGATCCTTCTTCTGCCTTTATAAATTTGTAATTTCTCTGGCCAAGGAAAGCAAGCCAAGGCCCAAACCTGTTATGTAATGCGGGTTTTGGTGTAACGGCAATCGTGACTCCAACAAGAAAATGTTAAGTGTGAAGCCAAATTCACGCAAGATTCTAGATTCTTCTAGATCATATCTTTCTAGATCTCCACACCGCCATTAGTTTCTAGATCATTCCAGATCTCCATCTGAATCACATAGAGAGTTCTAGATGGATTCTAAATCCTTCTTCTATGTTTATAAATTTGTTTCTCTGGCCAAGGAAAGCAAGCTAAGGCCCAAGCCTGTTATGTAATGCAAAGTACCACCATTAGTTTCTAGGACTTTCTAGATCTCTACACCGCCATTAGTTTTTAGATCATTCCAGATCTCCATCTGAATCACATACAAGATTCTAGATGGATTCTAGATCTTTCTTTTGCCTCTATAAATTTGTAATTTCTCTGGCCAAGGAAAGCA
The DNA here is from genome assembly GCA_000404065.3 of Pinus taeda. Taxonomy (NCBI): domain Eukaryota; kingdom Viridiplantae; phylum Streptophyta; class Pinopsida; order Pinales; family Pinaceae; genus Pinus; species Pinus taeda. The sequence goes on from APFE031514948.1 coordinate 138,821, forward strand.
AGCCAAGGCCCAAGCCTGTTATGTAATACAACGTGATTTTTGTGCTCCAGTGATTGTTTTATCTATTCCACTCTTTCTCACTGAATAATCTTGTTGTTTCTCCATTTGTTTGTCTCTGTGAATTATTCTTTGCTATTGCCATCTAAGTCTCTAAGTATGAATCCGCTGTGTGTTATGTATGCTCTAATCTAACCATTGGTATCGGAGCCAGAGGTCTCGAGTTCGAAACACATTGGGCTCACGTTGCGGGGCAGATTGTTGGCTCCCCGTTAATGATGGTGTAGAAGGATAATCCAACGCTACTCGTGTGTTTCGTGGCATGTGCTTAAATCTAACAATGTCTTTGTTTACTAACACCTGCGGGTTTTGGTGTAACAGGGATTGTGACTCCAACATTTACAAAACAAAATGAATTTAGCAACTGGACACTCATATTTACCCTTGCTTGCTAGAACTTGCCCTACAATAAAGATGGCTGATTCCCTTGAAGGGTCGATCTCCCCAAACGATCTCTTGTGCTAAACACTGAGAATGGATTGCATCACTGAAAGTGAGCTACTAATCTCTTGCTAAACAAATCTTATGAAGAATTTTATAATATTGACAATACAATTTACCTTTGCATGTGATAACTTCGCTTGCAACAGAGCTTATCATTTTACCTCAACGATCAATCTCCCAAAATGGTCTCTTTTTCTATTGTGGTATTAATATAATGAAGCAGAGTTTAGTTTGTCTCAGAGGGCACACATCCTTACTTTATATAGACGAATAATGAAATACTTCTCAATTAAAAAACACACAACTTTGAGTATCAACCGCCATAGTGAATACCAGGGCTTGGACGTCTTTGCTCCCTGTTTTTGTGTAAAATATTTAAGGAGTCTTTGTCTGTGGGCCTTTGGTTCACAGTCAACCTCTGCATGTTTACGTCAATGTTTCCATTTTTTTAGATTTTAGTGCTGGCATCCGTTTTAATTAGAAATCCCAAAGTCACAATCCAGAAAACTATCCCCACTCCATTAAAACAGTTCCAAATACTACTTCCACTGGTTTATACTTAAAAATTATAAAAAATATTATAGTTGACACTGGCTTTTGTTTAGAGATAGACACAGAGAGAGAACATGGGGCTCCTCCCTTGAATGATGGTTTATGCGCTTGCCCTACCTACTTTGGCACCTCATTCCAGGGACCTTTTCATTTCTAGTTGCTACATAATTACTAGTTGCTCACACTGGCTGGGCTACACACATTCAGAAAATTTGAGCATCGGTTTAATGAACCATTATAAAAAAGTGAGAAACAATTATTAATTACTCTTTGTTCGAGAGTTTGTACATACAGATCAGTGTGCAGTAGATGCTTTTGTAAAGACATGCCATTTTCCAGACCATGCCTGCTGACAATCTAATTATTAATTATGGGAGTTGGTATATATAATAGATGCTTTTGTAAAGACCTACCATCTTTTTCATTCCCGAGATTATAATAAATTAATAATCTCTATCATAAAATGTACCTGAATAGTGAAGAATCTTGTTACATATTTTTTTAAATGTATATATGTTCTATTTATATATTAATTTTTTTATCATTAATAAGAATAATAATTCAAAATTAAGTTATGGTTTAATTAATTCTTATAAATTTTTTAGTTTTAGCAACTTGAGATGTATGATAAAGTAAGTGTTTTAATTCTTATTATGGATTATCGATGCTACGTCACCAAGAAAACATAATTCATTTCATATCATACATTTTCATGTGACATTTTTTTTAAATAATCAATTTAATTAAAAAAGTATAAATGGTATAATTACTTTTGAGATAAATCTCTACTTTTAATTGGTCATTACTACTAAACATATTATAAAATAATCTATAGAAATTAAAATAATTTTTGAAAATTTCAATTCAAAATAAACATCATTATCAACAGAATTTAAACTGCTTTCCAATATTTTTATATGAAGTAAAATAAATCATTCCACTATATCATATCAAATTACACATAATGTTATTATCAAATATCCACATATTGTGAATTATAAATACAAGTAAAATCAAAACATTGTATTTATGTAGGTAAACTAATTTGTATTGTTTGTTTTTTAGTGGAAATTTTTTTATCAAGATATAAAATTACATTCTACATATATATGTGTAGTTTTTATTCATCTTGTAGATATGTTAAAAAATGGTAAAAAATCATCCAAAATTTGTTACAAAAATAGATATCCACATCAATTCTGTAATCTATCCAAAAAGTAGAATAACATAAAATGTGTTGATATAAAAAAGAAACATATAAGTGATGCTTTAGTTTGTTATATATAACCACTTTTAAATTCCATGGAAAAAAGTCTAAACATTTGGTGCATGTAGTGCTTTTGAACCCTAAGAATGAAAGGTATATGATAATATTCATGGAATCTATTATTTTGAGACTCTAAAATCATCCAAATCCCATGACCCAGCCTAAGGCCCTCCTTATAGAGGGAGTCTACTCGGGTGTTGACTTCCCTATAAACATGAGAAGTCATGAACATGTTAAATTAATCTTTTAATTGAACTATCTCATTTACGAGAGGTGATTTGATTAAGAAAATTAGTTTTGTTATGCTAAAATTCCCTTTCAGATTATATTAAATATGCTTGAGGATAAACCGCGAAGTCATATATGGTTAAGCAACAATGTATGTGGTGCAATCACATTGGGTTTGGATTAGAGTTGGGAGGTTGCGGGTTTGACCCTCGCTACCTTCGCCAGGACTATTACAATTTTTTTGGTGGCTAACCGGGCTGCCATGTGGCCACCTCCGACTAGGCCACATGTCAACCCGTGGTTGGCCACCCTACCAACCAATCAAAACCACACAAATTCAACCAACAAAATGAAGCCACTTGTCACCTAGTGATCCGCCGAGGAGCACATTGACCAAGTCAACGTCCACATAAACTGCCCGATCAACACCATGTCAGCAATACAAACTATTGATTGGGCTGTCCTTTTTTCTTGAAAAGTCGCATGTTGGGGAAAGTGAACAAAACTCGTTTCTAAAGTCATATGGAGTCCGTTTTGCGCGATATGAGTTGTGCCAAATTACGGATGACGAGCACTATGTGGTTGTATAGGTTCCACACCAATCCTACAACTTTGAATTCTGAGTTATTTTTTTGAGCAACTGATGATTCCTTTCCACTGGAAGTCTTTTGGACCCCAAAAGATCACTTTCAGTTGTCCAACAGGTGAGGGTACAGTTCCCTCACCTTTCAAATCTTGATCAATTCATTACTGACTTGGAACTTGTGATTTACAAGATGCTTGTTGTGCCTTACTTTGTACTTGCCTTTTCTCTTTTCAAGTTGATCTCACATTGTTTGATGTACCATTTGGAGTCGTGCAATGAACTCTTTGGCTTTATGCATATTACTATCAATAACAACATCCTTCTTACCAAGATGATACAACACATTATGATGCAAATGGCAAACAAAATCCTCTACTTGATTCCCTTGACTCAAGCTTGAATATACATCTTGAAAGTATGTATTTTTCTTAACGTAACTTTCATGCAAAACAAAATGATGCTTGAGGAAAGTAGCTATACAAACCATAGGCCTAGAAAGTACATCAACAAACTTGTTGTGTATTCCTTTCTTATTCCTTTTGACCAAGTTGAATAGTAGAAGAAAACCCATCCAATGAAAGTGCCTTTGTCGTTGCAAATTAATCATTGCACCATTGAAATTTTATGAATGAAATGAAATGGGATTACCATGTTACATAAGGAATGTGCCTATGGTATAGTCACATACATCAACCTGAAACTCAAATAAAATTTTCAAGTATAGAAGAGCAAGTATAAAGGCTGGAATGATCTTTTGTCTTAAACCATCAAATGTCTCTTGTCATTTTCCTCCCCACTAGAAGACCTTTTGCATAACTGCCAAAGAATACAAATGAGTTACAATAGAATAAAAATTAACAAAATATCTCCTGCAACATTGGGTTATTCCCAAAAAACCTCTTATCCAAAAGACTATCTTGAGCATTGACCAATCCATAATGGCATCAATCTTGGAGAGGTCTATCTTCAGCTCACCTTCTCCAATATTATGGCCCAAGTTCATCAAAGAAGTTTTATACAACATATACTTTGACATCTTCAATAACAAATGTTCTTAACATACGACATCAAGTATTTTTGTTTTCACACATAACATATTCATAATGAAATTTTCTGAAAATGAAAATGTCATCCAAGTGGACTATCATGTCTAGAAATGGCTTCAATACATCATTCATCATATGCATGAAAGTAGTAGGAGTATGGAAAAGACCAAAAAACATAACAAACCTTGCTTGTTTTTGAATGTCGTCTTCCACATATCTCCCTCAACAACTCTACTTTGATGATAGCTACTTCTTGAGTCCCATTCAATGAAATTCTCTCCAATCTTCTTGGGCACCAAAACAATAGGTGCATCACATGGTGAAGGAGATGGTCGGATGATCCTTTTGTTCAAAAATCCTTGGATTTGCTTTGTTATTTCTTCACTTTCCCTTCTTGACATCTAGTGCATGTCAATGTTAGGAAGAAGACACTTTTGCTACAATGGTATTTCATGTTGGATTCTCCTATGGGAAGGAAATCCCTTTTCTTTCTAAAACACCTCATCATTATGGCTAAAAAAATCAACCAAATCAGTTTTCAATTTTGAATTATAACCATCGAACGCTTCATAATCAACATAAACATTGGGTTTAATCATAAGAAGCACTAAATTCTTGCTTGAATTTACTAGTCTTTGGAATTTCCCTACATTAACTAATGAAATATTTAGTTTCTTCGGATGACCTCTCATAATATACTCCACACCATATTTGAACAAGCGGTACTTGTTTTCATTACAAATAGAAGATTGCTTTTCTATCATAGAGGTAAGAACTACCCAAAACAATTCCTAACATATCAAGTGGTACAACATCTAATTTAATTTCATCAATGAAGTTTGTTGTGATTTCAAACCGAAAAATACATTTCTTGTAACCTGTATGTTTGTGTCCTTGCATATCCAACTCAATGGATATGGCTTGGGATGTAAAATGGTTTCAAGATTGAGTTTCTTGACTAAGTCATCAGATATCAAGTTGGCTTGAGACCCACTATCAAAAAGTGTGTCGATTTTTGTATGTTTTGAGATTACCCTCACATGAAATAATTCAATCCTTGTTTATTCATTTGGAGTGTTGGTGTGACAATTTGATATACTAATGCTAGCAATGAATTCTTTTCCTTTTACACCCATGGTTGTAATTTTAGTTTCATCACCCGAATCGGATCCCAAATCCTCTTGAATGATGGCAACTGCCTTTTCTTCTCCTTTGTTGTTGAATTTCTTAGGCCACATCTCGGGATGAAGCTTCCAACAATGAGCTTCATCGTGACCCTCTTTAGAACAATGTTTACATATTGTTTTCTCTCCTTTCTTTTTAATGGATGCATTTTTATTTCCTTTGAAATCATTTTCTTTTTCTTTACCCTTAAATGGATTTTTACTACCCTATCCTGGAGTGTTTTTCCCTCTTACCTCAAGATGAGTGGCTTGTACACACATCTCATATAGATTATTTGGATTAAACACAAGGATAGTATGCCTAAGGTAACTGTGTAAACCCCCTATGTACTTCAACAACGTGTCTTGTGATTGCAAATCTACACCTAACATTAGAGACATTTTTCTGAATTCTTGGGTGTAATATTGCACATTTTAACCTTTAAGTTGTCTAAAGTTCTGCCAATTCATGATGGGTTTTTGCATATAAAATAGAGGGTAGAATTTTCTTTCAATTGCAGCAATGAAATCAGACCAAGAAATTGATATCTTACCGTGTTTTCTTTATCTCCTCTTGTGTCTTTGATTTCCACCATACTAATGTTGCATCCTCCATTCTCAAGGAAGCCAATTGAATCTTTATGTCATCCTCTTGAAGGTTATGAATTCTACAATAGATCTCCAACTGACGAATCCAATTATCAAGCTTCTCTGCATTCACTTCACCATTATACATGGGCAATTCAAATTTAACATCAAGTTTTAACAAGGGTGATTTACCAGTTCATTTTGGCGTATGTTGATGAGTATGTGTAAGGGTTGTGTTAGCGGAAGGGGGTGAAGATGCATGTGAAAAAGAAGAAGAAGAAGATGGTGGAAAGGGTGGAGGTTTACCTCCATTTCCATTACCTCCTCTTGAAGAACCTTCTCCTTGGGGAGGTTTGGAGCTTTCACCTTGCATTCTACTATTCCTCTCTTCATAGAGGACCTTCACCATCTCTATCATATCAAAGAAAGCCTTCCTGAAAACCTTTTCATCCTCTGTCATTGTAGGATCTCCTTCATGAGACATGCTCATTGGTGCCTCAACTACAACTTGAGGAAGAACTGGTGGTAAATATTGTGGCAACCTTGCCCTTCTTCCCTTTGACCTAGCTTCAAGGATTTTAAACAGTTTCCCTTCTCCTCTTTTGCGTTTTAACCTTATAAGCATGACATAAACTTGCAAACAGTTAAATCCTTCTTACACAAACAAAACCAAGAGCTTTGATACCAAACTTGATCTGATTAAGAAAATTAGTTTTCTTGTGCTAAAATTCCCTCTCAGGTTATATTAAATATGCTTGAGTATTTTTGAGATTGTTTGCAAGTTAAAACATGGGTTTTTGAGTGATTGTATGTAATTTGTAAGTACAAATTTAGATAAACAATTGATTGAACATTAGCAAATGATAGACATTAACATCACCATAAATAGTATCACAACAACACATTATAAAGGAGTTCACCCCTCTTGGGCTGCGTCTCCTTGGTCCAGCTTCCAATGGCTTGGTCCTCTCTATTATGCTCAAAAGTGTGAATACATTAGTTTATAATGCTCAGAATGCTCTGGAACTTGTTCCAATGGCTCCAGAATGCCCAAAAATTATTCTGTAGCCTCTTTCTGCTCTTGATTTGGTCAAAAAATGAGGAAGTTATGGTTTTTCCCAATCTTCTACTAATCGCACCAGAAATTCCCCAAAATTCGGCATCATCCTACAATTTCGCCTGCCAAAGGAATTAACGAAGCGACAATTTCGCTGAAAGCTGGGTGAAATTGTGAGATAGTTAAAAGGATCAATGACAATTAATTTCTGAAAATTTAGTCCACGTGCCCAAGGGCTAAGGCCAATGGCCTACCCCCACCGGTCGGGCCCCCACTCCACATCCATTGTAGTGGTCACATGGGCAGTTACGTAATTGCGGGTTGGCCCAACCCTCTGAACTCTGCACCAACACATTTTAAATAAACTTCGAAGACATATATGGTTAAGTGGCAATGTGTGTGGTGCAATGGTATTGACTTTGCATTAGAGTTAGGAGGTTGTAAGTTCAACCCCTGATGCCTCTACCAGGACCATTACAATTTTTTTGGTGGCCTCTTGGGCTACCACGTTGTGGCCTCTGGCTGGGCCATGTGTCCGCCCGTGGTTGGCCATCCCACCAACCAATCAAAACCACATAAATTCAACCAATGAAACGAAGCCACTTGTCACGTGGTGATTCATCGAGGAGCATGTTGACCAAGTCAAAGTCCACATAACATGCCCAGTCAGTGACAAGTTAGCAATACAAACTGTTGACTGGGCTGTCCATTTTTTTTAATTCACATGTTTGGGAAAGTGAATAGAACTCGTTTATGGTGTCATACGAAGTCCATTTCGCACGAAACGAGTTGCGTCGGAATAAGGATGATGAGAACTACGCGGTCGTCTAGGTTCCACATGAATCTGATAACCTTGAATTTTGAACTATTTTTTTTAGCACCTAATCAAGAGGCAAAATCCCCAAATGGTGACATCTGATTGGTTAAATCCCAACTGATAACCAACATTGAATCTCCAAAAATGTACGAAGAATGAAGATCTTTTTCAAGGAAAAAAGAAGTAGGAGCTACAAAGCCATTAATTTTGCAACCTGATTTGAACTTTCACCCAGTCCTATTCTGATATGGAAAAAATGTGACTCTTTCAAAAACAAAATTGGACCTCGCCCACAAAGTCTCAACTCACCTGGGGCTGCCCCATCAAAAATATCCAATGGCCCAGACTTATCAATCCATGGTTTGAGGTTTGGGAAAATAGTCTAATATAACAAGTGATTGAGCTATGGTGATCTCCAGAGGTGTTAAATGATCATTGAAAATGAATTTTTTCATATTGAGACCTGGAAATGCATCAACATCATGACATCAATCTTTCATCAAAGGTTTAGCCTCAAAGTAGCAAATAGAAGTAGCATCATATCTCAAAGATTATGAACACAAGAGCATCTTCTGTCATGTCACATCATCAAGTTATTGTATCCCATTTAGCCATATGCCATCAAGGCAAGACCACAGGTAGTAAGAGATCTGGAATATCAATCATACACTTATTCTCCTCATCTCAGTGTTATCGTGTTATTTGTGACCAATGATATCAAATTAGGTCAAACAACAAGAGTGTCAATCACTCTTTCCATATGCTTTCATCATGTTTATTGTAAGCATTACCAATAGACTCATGTAGGATTCAATGAACTATCCTTCTATGCCAAGTATCATTTTCTAGAGCCAAGGTGCTAGCCTTATTTAGGATCAAGCTATCCAGTCAATAGATCATAGATGTTAGCCGAACATCGAGTGTATTAATGTATCAACATTGTATAGCCTCATTGAATTCAATAAGATCAAATTGTTCAATACCAGGTGCATCTTTTCATCATAGGAAACATAGATCCAAGTCTCTTTCATATACATGTATGAGCCAATAAAGAAAGAGGAATTCTCATCCAATCTTAGGGCTTACCAAGTCAATAGCTTAAACACAACATACCATGCATACCTTGTCGCATTCAAATACCAGAGCATCTGCTCATTAGTCATAGTCTTCTTGAAGTACTTTGTCATCTTCTCATCAAGTATCTCTTTACCTCTTTCAATATCTGCATCTCAAAAGGATCCTCAAGAAGGACCTACTCATCACATCTCATCATGGAGGTTAGAAACATCCATATACTCAAATAATTATGAAACAATAAACATAATCATCAGATCTATAAGAAAGAAAAACATAAGTCAAGAAATACTTATCTTCAATGAGAGGTGATCCTCTCCCTCTTGAATCAATATTTAAGAGCCACCAATGTCCATGGTCCATATACCAATGTTGTCTTCAAGTATCTAACCAAATCTACTAAGGATTATCCCATCTGGAACTTCATCTAATCTTCCATGAGTGCTTGAGCATCTTCTGAACATAGATCATGTTGAAGTTTCATACATCAAATCTGAAGACTTTTCCATATAAATTATTTAAATGAGAAATTATGCTTTTTGGCTTTTTATTGAGTAATTTAGACTAGAAGTATAATGTTAGAGGTTTCTTCCATGTAAATAATTTGAATTGGATAACAAAACCAAAGAAATAAGAAAAAGTCTAAAACATTACAACAATTTATTAAATATGCTAGATCTATCAATCAACTTGGTTGGTATTAGGTACTTCACCTTCATCATCAAACGTAGAGAAATTGAGTTCTTCCAACTTCGTTGCCAGGATTGATACTCTATCAAGAAACTTCCTTATATGACTATGCATTTTGATAATGCACAAGAGGGTTCCTTCTTGGGTTTCTGAGGCCACATCTCGGGATGAAGCTTCCAACAATGAGCTTCATCGTGACCTCTTTAGAACAATGTTTACATATTTTTTTCTCTCCTTTCTTTTTAATGGATGCATTTTTCTTTCCTTTGAAATCATTTTCTTTTTCTTTACCCTTAAATGGATTTTTACTACCCTATCCTGGAGTATTTTTCCCTGTTACCTCAAGATGAGTGGCTTGTACACACATCTCATATAGATTATTTGGATTAAACACAAGGATAGTATGCCTAAGGTAACTGTGTAAACCCCCTATGTACTTCAACAACGTGTCTTGTGATTGCAAATCTACACCTAACATTAGAGACATTTTTCTGAATTCTTGGGTGTAATATCACACATTTTAACCTTTAAGTTGCCTAAAGTTCTACCAATTCATGATGGGCTTTTGCATATAAACTAGAGGGTAGAATTTTCTTTCAATTGCAGCAATGAAATTAGACCAAGAAATTGAGATCTTACTTTGTTTTTTTCATCTCCTCTTGTGTCTTTGATTCCCACCATACTAATGTTGCATCCTCCATTCTCAAGGAAGCCAATTGAATCTTTATGTCATCCTCTTGAAGGTTTTGAATTCTACAATAGATCTCCAACTAATGAATCCAATTATCAAGCTTCTCTGCATCCACTTCAACATTATACATAGGCAGTTCAAATTTAACATCAAGTTTTAACAAGGGTGATTTACCAGTTCATTTTGACGTATGTTGATGAGTATGAGTAAGGGTTGTGTTAGCGAAAGGGGGTGAAGATGCATGTGAAAAAGAAGAAGAAGAAGATGGTGGAAAGGGTGGAGGTTTACCTCCATTTCCATTACCTCCTCTTGAAGAACCTTCTCCTTGGTGAGGTTTGGAGCTTTCACCTTGCATTCTACTATTCCTCTCTTCATAGAGGACCTTCACCATCTCTATCATATCAAAGAAAGCCTTCCTAAAGACCTTCTCATCCTCTGTCATTGTAGGATCAACTTCATGAGACATGCTCATTGGTGCCTCAACTACAACTTGAGGAAGAACTGGTGGTAAATATTGTGGAAACCTTGCCCTTCTTCCCTTTGACCTATCTTCAGGGCTTTCAAACAGTTTCCCTTCTCCTCTTTTGAGTTTTAACCTTGTAAGCATGACATAAACTTGCAAACAGTTAAATCCTTCTTGCACAAACAAAACCAAGAGCTTTGATACCAAACTTGATTTGATTAAGAAAATTAGTATTCTTGTGCTAAAATTCCCTTTCAGGTTATATTAAATATGCTTGAGTATTTTTGAGATTGTTTTCAAGTTAAAACATGGGTTTTTGAGTGATTTTATGTAATTTGTAAGTACAAATTTAGATAAACAATTGATTGAACATTAGCAAATGATAGACATTAACATCACCATAAATAGTATCACAACAACACATTATAAAGGAGTTCACCCCTCTTGGGCTACGTCTCCTTGGTCCAGCTTCCATTGGCTTGGTCCTCTCTATTATGCTCAAAAGTGTGAATACATCAGTTTACAATGCTCAGAATGCTCTGAAACATGTTCCAATGGCTCTAGAATTCCCAAAAATGATTGTGCAGCCTCTTTTGCTCCTGATTTGGTCAAAAAATGAAGAAGTTATGGTCTTTCCCAATCTTCTATGAATCGCACCAAAAATTCCCCAAAATTCAGCATCATCCTACAATTTCGCCAGCCAAGGGCATTAACGAAGCGACAATTTCACCGAAACCTGGGTGAAATTGTCAGACAGTTAAAAGGATCACTGACAATTAATTTTTGAAAATTTAAGCCACGTGCCCAAGGGCTAAGGCCAATGGCCTACCCCCACCGGTCGGGCCCCCACTCCACCTCCATCGTAGTGGTCACATGGGCGGTTACGTAATTGCGGGCTGGCCCAACCCTCTGAACTCTGCGCCAACACATTTTAAATAAACTGCGAAGTCATATATGGTTAAGTGGCAACGTGTGTGGTGCAATGGTATCGACTTTGCATTAGAGTTAGGAGGTTGCAAGTTCGACCCCTGATGCCTCTGTCAGGACCATTACAATTTTTTTGGTGGCCTCACGGGCTACCATGTTGCGGCCTCTGGCTGGGCCACGTGTCCGCCCATGGTTGGCCATCCCACCGACAAATCAAAACCACAAAAATTCAACCAATGAAACGAAGCCACTTGTCATGTGGTGATTCATCGAGGAGCACGTTGACCAAGTAAATGTCGACATAACCTGCCCAGTCAGTGCCAAGTTAGCAATACAGACTGCTAACTGGGCTATCCTTTTTTTTTTTTAATTCGCATGTTTGGGAAAGTGAACAGAACTCGTTTATGGTGTTATACGAAGTCCATTTCGCATGAAACGAGTTGCGTTGGAATAAGGATGATGAGAACTACGCGGTCGTCTAGGTTCCACATGAATATGATAACCTTGAATTTTGAACTATTTTTTTAGCACCTAATCAAGAGGCAAAATCCCCAAATGGTGACATCTGATTGGTTAAATCCCAACTGATAACCAACATTGAATCTCCAAAAATGTACGAAGAATGAAGATCTTTTTCAAGGAAAAAAGAAGTAGGAGCTACAAAGCCATTAATTTTGCAGCCTTATTTGAACCTTCACCCAGTCCTATTTTGATATGGAAAAAATGTGACTCTTTCAAAAACAAAATGGGACCTCACCCCAAAGTCTCAACTCACCTAGGGTTACCCCATCAAAAATATCCAATGGCCCAGAATTATCAATCCATGGTTTGAGGTTTGAGAAAATAGTCAATATAACAAGTGATTGAGCTATGGTGATCTCCATAGGTGTTAAATGATCATTAAAAATTATTTTTTTCATATTGAGACCTGGAAATGCATCAACATCATGACATCAATCTTTCATCAGAGGTTTAGACTCAAAGTAGCAAATAGAAGCAGCATCATAACCCAAAGATTATGAACACAAGAGCATTTTATGTCAAGTTAACCATCAAGTTATTGTATCCCATTTAACCATATGCCATCAAGGCAAGACCACAGGTAGTAAGAGATCTGGAATATTAATCATACACTTATTCTCCTCATCTCAGCGTTATCGTGTTATTTGTGACCAGTGAGATCAAATTAGGTCAAACAACAAGAGTTTCAATCACTCTTTCCATATGCTTTCATCATGTTTATTGTAATAATACCAGTAGACTCATGTAGGATTCAATGAACTATCCTTCTATGCCAGGTATCATTTTCTAGAGCCAAGGTGCTAGCCTTCTTTAGGATCAAGCTATCCAATCAATAGATCATAGATTTTAGCCGAACATCGAGTGTATCAATATATCAACATTACATAGCCTCATTGAATTCAATAAGATCAAATTGTTCAATCCCAGGTGCATCTTTTCATCATAGGAAACATAGATCCAAGTCACTTTCATATACATGTATGAGCCAATAAAGAAAGAGGAATTATCATCCAACCTTAGGGCTTACTAAGTCAATAGCTTAAACACAACATACCATTCATACCTTGTAATATTCAAATACCAGAGCATCTGCTCATTAGTCATAGTCTTCTTGAAGTACTTTGTCATCTTCTCATCAAGAATCTCTTTACATCTTTCAATATCTACATCTCAAAAGGATCCTCAAGAAGGACTTACTCATCACATCTCATCATGGAGATTAGAAACATCCATATACTCAAATACTTATGAAACAATAAACATAATCATCAGATCTATAAGAAAGAAAAACATAAGTCAAGAAATACTTATCTTCATTGAGAGGTGATCCTCTCCCTCTTGAATCAATATTTAAGAGCCACTAATGTCCATGGTCCATATACCAATGTTGTCTTCAAGTATCTAACCAAATCTACTAAGGATTATCCCATCTGGAACTTCATCTAATCTTCCATGAGTGCTTGAGCATCTTCTAAACATAGATCATGCTGGAGTTTCATATATCAAATCTGAAGGCTTTTCCATATAAATTATTTAAATTATATATATATATATATAGATATTATATATATATATATATATATATATATATATAGATATAGATATAATATATATATATATATTATATATATATATATATATATATATATATATTTATATATATATATATATATATATAGATATAGATATATATATATATATAGATATAATTATATATATATTTATATATATATATATATTATATATTAATTTTTCTAATAAAATAAAATTTATGAATGATATTTTATGCTTTTTGGATTTTTATTGAGGAATTTAGACTAGAAGTATAATGTTAGAGGTTTTTTCCATGTAAATGATTTGAATTGGATAACAAAACCAAAGAAATAAGAAAAAGTCTAAAACATTACAACAATTTATTGAATATGCTAGATCTATCAATCAACTTGGTTGGTATTAGGTACATCACCTTCATCATCAAATGTAGAGAAATTGAGTTCTTCCAACTTCGTTGCCATGATTAATACTCTATCAAGCAACTTCCTTATATGTCTATGCATTTTGACAATGCACAAGAGGATTCCTTCTTGGGTTTCTGAAAATTCTACTAAAAAAATTTCCATTGCTTTTAACTTCAAATAAATGTCCACATTCTACATGTATCTTTTTATCTAGTCATAAAATTCCCAATGTTTTGTACCCATCAATAAACATCTTCTTTAACATCTACCTCAAGGATAGTCTCCTATCTTGCATTTGCAATTTTCCTATGAATTTGAGGAGTGGACCTAACATTATTGTGGCTATACTCTCTAATGAGAGATTGGCCAGTGAGATGGAGGGGATTCACTAGGTTTGTCTCCACAACCACCAGAATGATTCATGTGAACCATGGTTGATAGGGTAATGAGCTAGAGCATAGGAGGGAAAGAGTGGAAATATTGAGGTAAGAACAATCTAGAGGGAAGTTTGATAGAGGCATTGGAGAAGGGGACAAAGAGAAAAAACATTGAAAGGTGAGGAAGAGAGTGAAATATTCTACCTTGAAAACACCATAAAAGGCTCCCAAGGGACCACAACCGATAGAATACAAGGAAAAAATATATAGAGTAAGATATAACATAAACAAGAAAATAATATTCAGAAACAATCTAGAAGATAGAGGCATGTTTAGAAAGGGAGGGATAACACCTTGAAAAAATAAAAAAACTAGAAGAAACTTTTAAAGAAATAGTGATAATACTACTAAAGAAGGGAGAAATGACTAAGAATAACAACTCGATAAAATATTGTGAAGTAGACCTAAACCTAAGACCATAGTTGTGAAGCTTGGACTTGAAATTTGGTGCATTTACCTTAGATGACCACCCTATGGATGTCCCTAAATACCAAGAAGAAGGAAATTTCCTCATTCTTTCTTCTTCTAACCATTATCCAACTAAAGGAGCATTGCTTCTAGGAGTGCTTCCAGCCTAAGAAATAAAACATATCTACATAAACTATGCAGTTTTGAATGAAAGAGAGCCTTCATTCTTGAAACATCAACCAAAATATATGTAAATATTCCTATTAACCAAAACATGGGAAGACTTCTTATTATATGTATCCATAAAGTTCTTATTTTAGCTACAAGAACTCCTCCCATTTATATAAATTTATTTTGAATAAGTGCATTAGCTATAAATGATGAACCTAGGATGAGCTAGTCACTTCCTTCAACCACAAATCCACTAGCTAGATCATATGCTAATATTCTTCGTGTGCATGATGAGGTATTGAATTCCCAAGCCAAGTTCATACAAGCAACAACATCCACTACCTATGCTCATCACATCCTATTAATGTGGCAATATCAATCATGAAATTCACCCACTAAAAATACATAATTTAACATTTTAATTTATCTTTTCCTATATTAAAAGTACAAAAACATACAATTAAAAAATAAAAAATACATAATAAAAATAAAACTAAACAAAATCACATATAAATCATTAGATTAAAAAGGTTATTTATAATTTTCATGTAAGTAAATGACTAGTGATGCAAGAGAATTAGTCAAATTCCATTTTGAACTCTACAAGGTCAAAATAATTTACTAGAGGAGTTGGCTCCTCAATCTTAGTATTTTGTTGTGTGTAGATTAGGGGAATTTAGTTTAATTTTCCATGTAAGCTTTATTAACAGTAATTTTTATTTGTTAAGAAAATTGTTTGAAGCTTGATCTCAAGCTAAATCTAGCTCCTTTGGTCGTATTTTTAAGGATCTAGATGTAGCTCAATGTATTTTTTAATCAAGCCTCGAATTGATGGAAGGATTAGAGTGTCGTGTGCAGGAATAAGAGTGTAGCTTAGCCTATTGATTGAAGTTTTATGAATCCCTTGCACAAGTTATCACCTTTTTTTTAGGGTTCTTGGAATCTGTGTAGGGAAGATATGAAATTAGATTGCAGTAGCGTAGGGGAGATATTCCTTTATTTTTGAGATCGACAGGAATTCGTCATAGACCAGAGTTTCTTCTGTGTGTGTGTGTTTTTTTTTTAAGCAAGAAGTATTTTCAATGTGTGGGTTTTAGTTTTATCTATCAATCAAAGTGGATGGTTTTTTTCCCAACCTTCCATCACAATTTTGTAGTCAAAAGTGATTACCCCAATCTCCAGGTAAAGTTTGTAGAGTGGGATAACTCTCGACGTCGATAGGGGACCCACGAGGTGGGCCCTAGAGATTTAAGTGAAAAAGAAGAGGAGTCTTTAGAAGAAGAATCAACTGAAGAGACCATTGAGCTTAAAATATTAAGATTATTTCTTATATCTACCTCAAAGCCCAAGCTAGAGGTGCTAACTTATAGCGTACCCTAAAGAGTTCATGGACTGGATCAATGACATGGATAGATTTTTTGAATATGAGGAAATGGGAGATGACAAAAGGGTAAAGTTTATTTTTACTATACTAAAAGGGCATGGACATTTATGGTGGGATGGTGTGCAGGCCTAATGGAGAAGGAAAACAAAACATAAATTCAAAATTTCGGATAAGATGTTTGCAAAACTCAAAGCAATTTTTTTTCCTAAGGATTATTAGTTCTCTTTGTTTAAACAAATGAAGAATCTAAGACAGGGATTGATGTTTGTAAAGGAGTATACTCGAGATTTATAAAGTAAATATGAGAGAAAGATATGTGGAGGATGTTGCAACGAAGACATCCAGGTATATAACTAGACTTCTATTGGATATCAAGGATGAGATCAATCTATTTTATCATAAATTATAGAGGAGGCATATCAACTTTCTTTGAAAGTTGAATAGAAACTTGCAAGGAAGAAGTATGGTATAGGGAGAAGTTTTGTTAGAGGAAGAGGACAATAATTTATTAGAGGGAGACATAGAATGCAAAGAGAGGGAGATAACAACTCGAGTCAACAAGAATCATTAAGAAGTGGCTCTAGAGGTAGAAGAGGTTCTTCTAGATGAGTAAGTAGAGGCAACGGAACATAATATAGATGCTATAGATGTGGAAAGATGGGACACAAGTCATTTGAATGTCCATAAAATTAAAGTGTAGGCAAGAGGAATGCTACTGTTAACGAAGTAGAAGAAAGAGAAGAAGAGGTACAAGAAGTAGAGAATGTACTTGAGATAGGAGAGTATTTGTTGTTGAAGAAATTTTTATTGAAGCTTGATAAGGAAGCTATTGAACCAGCTAAGAGAAAGGCCTTGTTCAGGAATGATTGCAAGGCCAAAGAGAAGTGTTGTAAGGTGGTGATTGACAATAGAGGCATAAATAACTTGGTGTCCACAAAAGTGGTGGAAAAAATGAAATTGAAGAAGGCAAAACAATTGACACCCTATAAGGTGTCTTGGCTTGAAAAATTTCATCAATTATTGGTGAATGAACATTGTGAAGTGGGGTTTCAAATAGTAAGCTACATGGAGAAAAAAATTTGTGATGTCATGCCAATGGATGTGTGTCACATTCTACTCAGCAAACCTTGGCAGCTTGATAGGATTGTGTTGTGGCCAACAACAACCCCCCCCCTTTTTCATTTAAGTTTCATCCAGAATACTAAATGAATGGGGACCCTTAGTTAAATTTTGGGAAAAGCAAGAATTTCCTTTCTTCAAAATAAGGTTACCATCGTAAGCTTAGGAAAATCTTTTGAATACTTTAAAAAAAAACCTAAGTTTATAATAAGAAAAAGGTCTTTAAAAAAGAAACAAGTCGCATCATAAAATGATAGTAAAGTACTATCATTTGGCTATCGCATCGTAATAGAAAAAATAATAATAAAAAACTTCAAGATTTACCGATTTGCGATGAAACCGATCGCGATATTGCATATCACAAGAAATAGGCTAACGAAATTTGGCAAGCATAAGACCTTTGCGATCTGCGACGATGCGATATCGCGACAAAATGATGGTTGCGATATTAAGCCAAACCAGCTCTGCGACGTTATATTTGCAATAGCGCGATGGTGCGATAATGCGATAGTGCGATAATGCGATGTCGCGATCTGCGAAGTTACGAAGCAAATCGCAAAATCACTCCATCGCGAATCTTTCGGTCACGCCATTCAAGAAAATCCACTTACCATAATCTGACTCAAGATCATGCGCTTTAAATGATAATAAAAAGATCAGCTGTCAGTTATTGATGAAATATAGACACGTGCTCTTCACAGAATTATTTCACGTAAGGTGACATATTTGATGTATCTGCTGCATTTAAAACTCTCCCATCACCTTTCTTGATCAGTGATTTCCATTTCACTTGTGAGCCGCAGGGACAGAGAACGAAGGACTATACAAGGCAATACGCAAGAAGAAATGGGAAAGAAGAACAAAGCTCAGAGCTCCGAGATGAAAGGAATGGCACCTTTATATACACACATGGCTTGCAACAGAGACGCAGGGATATCAACATGGGAGGGCATTTACAGATTGCTTGAAGAAGAAAACCCCAGAATAATGAATGTTACCGCTGGCTCAGACTCACAAGGTTCTTCTGAAGCATCTCTAGAAGATTTAGCATGCTCATTCCTACATAGGATAGCAGTAAGGCCCAAAAATCTCCCATATACGGACATGATCAAGTGGATACTTGATAATGCAGAAATGAAAGACAGACAGTTCAAGATTGAAGGAAAAGGGCTCATCGGATCATTCGCTGTACAAGATTTAAAGCTCATGTATCATCTTCCTGAGCCGCAGGCAGCTTACAATACGCAATTCATCAAAAAATTCGTGGCAGAGAACCCAAACCTATCAAAGACCACCAAGGATTGGTCCAGAAAAGATGAACTGCTCAAAAAAGACAAAAATGGTATGTACAACACTGGTTCCCTCACCTCCCCATATTGTTTTGCTGCGGCCATGCTCTGTAGATTATTTGGGAAGCCAGATATCAATAAGTTTTCATCTGAATGGTTACCGTTAATAGATGCTGCCACAAATGCCATAATTATAGATTGGGCCAAGATCTTTTATGATAACCTAGTCAAGGCTATTCTTAGTTACCGGTCTAAAAGATCCATGTCTCAAAGGGTCTATCCTCCTTTTTACCTATCCGCATATGTTATGGATTCAATTTGTTATGTTTCTAAATTTCCTGTTATGGGTTGGGAATGGACAACTCAGGACCCATTACCCATCCACGTTTATCATAAGATATTATGGGACTCCCAGTTCATTCCCCATTTCTACCAAATTTGTCACGGGCTTGTCCTACCATTGTATAGAATGTTATATAATAAAGACCCCCGAGGTGCTCACCTGAGGCACAGATAGATATCATCCCCATCGCAAGATGGTTCAAGGAGGAATTATTCACCTATGTTAGAGTATTTGGAAGCACTGCCCCCCCTCATGTTTTACCTTTGTATATTCCCGATAAAATTCTGGCTCGAGAAATTGCATATCAAACCTACTCAGAAGGAGGCCTAACAAAGGATTTAAAGGACAAGAAGAAGGCCATATGGCCGCAGTTTCCTGTGGTTTGTGGGGCCCTTTCACTATTCGATGTAGGTCATGTGTTTACAGAAATCCAAAATATAACATGTCTGCAGTTATTTAAAATCCTGGCAAGACCATTTGACCTAAATGAAATTGCTCAGAATTTCACAACTACAGTCAAAGTGAAAGTATTCTTTGGAAATAATGATTTATTTGATGACTTATTCCAAAATAGAGACTCGCTTCAAGAAATTTTTTGGGAAGCCCAATCACAATTATCTCCAGAAGAATTTCAAAATTTCAAGGTATACAGGGAAAGAAGACTGGCCACTATTCCTTTAGAAAAGCTGCGATTACCTGCTAGAGAGCCAACTCCAAGCATTAGTCCCAGTGGAAATTCAAGCAGTTCTAGATCTAAATCTAAATTTGCACAAGAAGTATCTGGACATTCTAAAAGGTCCGCGAACGACCAAAATAATAGTGAAGAGGCAGCTAAAGACACGGCTCAGTCAATGGAAATTCTGCAACAACAAGTTATCAGCTGCTCGCAAAAAGATCCTCCCTCTCTCATTACCAAATCGCCACCTGTCATAACCGAGCTGGATAAGGAATGGGAAACCTTCAGTGAAATGATTAATCTTGAAGGGTAGATCCCAAAAACACCTACAAGCAATACTCAGATTGCAGGCAGAGTAATCCCAATCATGGTCAGCAATATCTCGGAAAAAGAACATGCTCCTATCACTCCATCTTCAGAGCTTGTACTTAATATAGAAGAAATTCATCCTCTGGACATCTTTTATAGTCCTCAACATCGTCCAATAGTAAGGAGACAGAGAAAGAAAAGAAAGTTGGAAAATACACTACATCAAGATGCTGAGCAATTGGACGTCTTATGGAAAGACCCCAACAGTAATCCAACTGAAAAACTCACTAAACTATCGCAGATCGCAGGAGCATATGCTTCTACGACTATTGACAAAGCATCAGAAGTACAACAATTGTTAAAAGAACAAGAAGATCAAATACAGTTACTGCAACAACAATTACAACAAGCCAATGCTAATAATGAGGCACACAAACAGCATGAAAAGTTGTAGGAAGATTTCCAGCAAATGCAAATAGGTTATCAAAGAAGTCTGGACGAGAAAGGAAAACAATTGCAAAGTTTACAAGAGATGCATAAAGATGAGCCTAAGCTTACAGAGTTTATTTCAGAATCTATTGCATTGAAGGAAAAACTACTGCAACAACAAGAAGTGTTGGGACAAAAGATATCACAATGGAGTTACTATTGCGAGAGGAGTGATAAGATCACTAATCAAGTGGTCGAATTATGAAGCGACTACAATCTAGCTAACAAACAGGTGATTGATTATCTGGCTTGGTAGGATGGAGATGAAGGAAAAGAGGCAGGCGCACCTAGGATAAATGAGAATCATAAAGAGTTGCTCTTTAATAAGTGGGATGATCAACTCAAAGAAGCAGAAAAAGCGTCAGGAATGGTAGCTATGACAACAGGTATTCTCATTGACTGTATAAATGAAAATTTTCACAAAGAAAATTTAATCGCTGAAACCACTCCGGATATTTACCAAACAAACCAAAATTAGAGGAGGATTGGAAGCAGAAAGCACAAGAAAAGGAAAAAGGAGTCCAAGCACTAAAAATATTAAATTGGGAATGTTATTGGACATATTTGGTAAAACCGCATAGTCAGTGGATGACCGTGAAATGTATCATAAGCGCAGCTGAAAAAGTGGTGCCAGCACTCATCGATTTCGTTTTCTTAGCCCAGCTCAAAGCCGAAGTTAACTGACCGACTCTCCTTGAACAAATGCTGAATACATGCAACTTTAAAGACCAGATACAGAAATAGTTTGCTTTTAATCTTATTTTTTCTTATTAGATTAGAAAAAGGGCGGTCATTTGAAAAGCACATCCTAATTTTTTGTAAAGAAACTATTACTAGATTTATTTAGTAGTATTTAAACCCTTCTCATGCATTTAGAGAAGGGTCCAGGAATTTGTCAAAAACTTATCCTTAGAACATGCACTTTTGCACCTCAGAGGAGGTTTTGATGAATGAAAGGATCAAGGTTTATTAATGTTTGCATTTGATA
>APFE031514948.1:160912-230240 GCA_000404065.3 Pinus taeda
TATGAAATCTCTTTAGATCGCATAATAGAAGAATTACATCCCGGGTTAGCATAGATTAGATGTGTTGTTTTCATTAGATTACAATAGCATAGAGGTATATTAAAGTAGTTTAGATAGGAACTTTTAGATCTACAACATGCACAATACACACACACACCCTTAGATTGGGAAACTGGTCCCATTATCCCCAGTTGGACCCGCTATACCAAACGGATAAGGAGCTGTCAACCAAGGTCCGGACCGAGCAGTTATCCCCCTTGTTGTCCACCCGATTTTCGGGGCTTCAACATATTTGGCGCTAGAAGGAGGGCCTGAACATGTTGTCTATTGGAGTTGTGGGCGATTGTGATATTTGAATTAGGATGGCTTCTCTCAAACCTCCCATTTGGAGTTGTATCCATGTTTCCGCCTCTTCCAACACCCCACCTGAAGTGGTAAGACTCTTGTCTCTGGTAAAATTCAATGGTAAGAGTAATTCTTCTACTTTTAATCATGCCCTTCAATTTATTCAAAATGTTTTAAGTTCAAACGTCCAAGGAATTGACGAAGGCATTTTATGCAGAATTTTTACTCTCACATTCACAGCGGAAGCAAGAAACTGGTGTAGAACCCTCCCAGTGGCCTCAATTCATAGCTGGGACCAATTTGTCAAGGCTTTCATTTGTAAATTTGATTGCTATGATTATGATCAAGTATATGATGAAATTGAATATCTACGAAAAGAAGATGAATCTGTTAGGGATTTTAATATGCGATTTCATCTTAATTGTCTAAGATATGATATTCATAATGAACTCATAAATGAAGAATCTTCAGATTGTCTTGAACATAACTATTCCCTGCCTCTTATGCCCGATCAAGCAGAAATTAGTCCAAGTCTTGTTCCATTTTCTTCTAATATGAATGAAAATTCCAATTTGAATATGTGAATCACTCATGATGAAGAGACTTCCCAAAGATTAGGAGACATGCCTTCTCTAAGACAAGAGGACACAAGCGAGAATGTTGAAAGAAAGCCTACCTTGGAACCAAAAATCAACTTGGAGATAAGTTTAGATAATATCATCGCAAGTCGACAAATGCAAATGTCAAGGTTAGAACAGCAAACTCATTCTTTTTCGGAAAATACGAACACACAAAGGTATGATATAAAGCCTAATGTCCATGATGAATGTGATGAACAAGAAATTTTTCACGATGATATTTTCAAATGCATTGTTTCAGAATCACATTTTTCTCTTTACCCTGATGTTTTTAGTGATGATAATTTTCTTCCCCTCAGTGTTAATGATATCCCAAAAAGAATAGAGAATTACCCAAATGAACCACCATTAGGATTTCAAGATAAAGAGACAGCTATAGAAACCCCTTTGGCCATTTACAAGCATGAATGACTTGACCTTCCCTTTTTCATACTAGATAAAAAGGAGAAATCTAGGGAATCCTGCGAAGTCATTTATGATAGTTACTTAGCCGATGATAATGTTGATTTATCTCAAGTAACTCAACAGAGCCCACATAATGAGAGATATTCTAGTTCAAGAATTATACCAGCCAATCCTCATTTCAAAGTAACGGATCATTTGCATGATTTTACTATCCAAGACAATATCCTGATCTATGATTCGTATTGTGAGAAAACCACCATGCCTGTTCCCAATCATAATTCGTTTTTTGATTCACAAGATGAAATTCGAAATTACTCAGATCCCATAATTCTGGCTAATTCTTGTGAAAGAGAAGATGTTTCAAATCAATCCCAGTTGTGTTATAACATTGGTTGTACAGATAATCATTACATTCTTTCTCGCCTGCATTCATTTTGTATAAAATCGGATTTCGTTTTAAATTTTCAGAATTTTGATAGATTGCTATGGTATATTGGACACCTCATCAAAGAACATTCAAGAGATGCGTTACCATTTTGGAAAACTGAATTGTGTTATGAAAGTATAGGACTTTTTCAATTCCAAGATCAATCAATATCAGCCTTCCTTAAAAAAATTCTATGTCACTCAAAACATCATCAACAAGAGAAAGTACTTTTGGAAACTTGCCAACAATTCACGATAATTGATAATTCTCTGTTAGGAAAATTCCATCTATCATTCATTATTTTTTTTAGCGATTTATATGTGGAAACTTTCCTTTTACGAGAAATTGCCAAAAGTTTGACTTTAACGCATAATAGATTTCAGGCCAATGAAATTAAAAGCTCATATTCACAAACTAGCCTGACATCTTTCCTATTGAACGATCACCAATCCATAACAGAAATTCATCCTGATTTTTATGATCCAATAGGTATCCAATTGGAAAGAAGATCTCATAAAGAATAAATTTTAGGCAGAATTCCGACTGAAGTTACACTTTTTGTATCCACATTCAATATTGACAGTCCAAGAAAATTTTTATTCTTAACACTGATGTTTAAAAGGTACATACGTGTAGGAATAAAAATGAAAAGATGGTTTCACTGGAAATATCATTTCACCTAATCAAATTTTCTGTATATAGTTAAAATAGGAGTAGGAGTAATTTAGCTAGGTTATTAGGCGGATAATTTAATTTTTTCAAAGTTGATAGGCAAAATAAAAGAAGAAATTATCCCTATTTTATACATAATCCAAGGAAATAGTTACCTCTCATTTCTCTAAATATTTTTCCCCCTAATAAAGTCTGTTGTGGTTAATAGCATTTGACATTTACTAAAGACACCATTCTTCTTTCAGATTTTGAACTTTTGCTTGTATAAATAGCAAATCTTTTGGAAACTTGATCTTTATTATTATTAGATGCAGTTAAAAAACTTTAAACCCAGATACGATACTAGTTTCAACTTCAAAAAAATTGACGAAAGTAACCTTTAGCAAAAAAATTGTTTTATATCAGTACAATGAAAGGTATCAATAACAAAATAAAGATTCTCTGTAAAAAACAACTATTTTCAAACTCTATTATTGTCGTCCAGAACTTTCTTAAGGAAAACAATGACTTCCTCCCTACTAGAGAAAATCGCAACATTCAGAGGAATAATCCATGAATACACCCTATCTTAAAGAATAAGAGGTCTCATCACGAGACGGCTTATCATGATCACAGATATTATAACTTGCTGAGTTTTCCAATACTGCCCACTAAAACAGGGCAATGACTAAACATTATTGAAATCAAGAGACAAGGGGTCTCATCACGAGCCAGCTTCTTCAGCAAAAGTGTAAATCAAGTGAATGACTGTGTCATTATTTGGCTACCAAACCAAGACATTATTCTTTAAGAATAAAAAAGAAAATCAAAGCAATAAGTGTCAAAAATGGGTTTTTCTTTGAAAGTTGTAGATCACCTTAAGCAGGATAAAGGATCATTGTTGGGTAACAGGTAACCCTGTCAAGGCTATGGACGCCTGCTGGCAGCAGAGGCTCTACCTACGACAAATGAGCATATTTAAAAACTGGTTCATAGGGAAAACTTTATTTTATCTTTACAAAACCAAGTAATGGCTGATGTAAATACAAGAACAAGTTGAGGAAGCAAATAATTAAAAAAGAAAGAAGTTGAAACAAAATATCGTTGACAGTTTAGAGCATGATGTGCTTTATCTTTCAATAATAAAGATTAAAATTTCTAAAAACTTTTTGTTTTGGAAGTTCAAAAGAAAAGCAGAGATAACTGGTTCTTCCAAGTGAATCGCCAATTGTTGTGGCCAACAACAACCCCCCCCCCCCCCCCTTTTTTTTCATTTAAGTGTCGTCCAGAATACTAAATGAATGGGGACCCTTAGTTAAATTTTTGGAAAAGCAAGAATTGCCTTTCTTCAAAATAAGGTTACCATCGTAAGCTTAGGAAAATATTTTGAATACTTTAAAAAAAAACCTAAGTTTATAATAAGAAAAAGGTCTTTAAAAAAGAAACAAGCCTCATCATAAAATGATAGTAAAGTACTATCATTTGGCTATCGCATCGCAATAGAAAAACCAACAATAAAAAACTTTAAGATTTACCGATTTCCGATGACACCGATCGTGATATCGCATATCGCAGGAAATAGGCTAACGAAATTTGGCAAGCATAAGACTTCTGTGATCTCCGACGATGCGATATCGCGACAAAACGATGGTTGCGATATTAAGCCAAACCAGCTCTGCAACGTTATATTTGCAATAGCGCGATGGTGCGATAATGCGATTGTGCGATAATGCGATGTCGCGATCTGCGAAGTTACGAAGCAAATCGCAAAATCACTCCATCGCGAATCTTTCGGTCACGCCATTCAAGAAAAGCCACTTACCATAATCTGACTCAAGATCGTGTGCTTTAAATGATAATAAAAAGATCAGCTGTCAGTTATTAATGAAATATAGACACGTGCTCTTCAAAGAATTATTTCACGTAAGGTGACATATTTGATGTATCTTCTGCATTTAAAACTCTCCCATCACCTTTCTTGATCAGTCATTTCCATTTCACTTGTGAGCCACAGGGACAGAGAACGAAAGACTATACAAGGCAATACACAAGAAGAAATGGGAAAGAATAACAAAGCTCAAAGCTCCGAGATGAAAGGAATGGCACCTTTATATACAGACACGGCTTGCAACAGAGATGCAGGGATATCAACATGGGAGGGCATGTACAGACTGCTTGAAGAAGAAAACCCCAGAATAATGACTGTTACCGCTGGCTCGGACTCACAAGGTTCTTCTGAAGCATCTCTAGAAGATTTAGCATGCTCATTCCTACATAGGATAGCAGCAAGGCCCAAAATTCTCCCATATACGGACATGATCAAGTGGATACTTGATAATGCAGAAATGAAAGACAGACAGTTCAAGATTCAAGGACAAGGGCTCATCGGATCATTCGTTGCACAAGATTTAAAGCTCATGTATCATCTCCCTGAGCCGCAGGCAACTTACAATACGCAATTCATTGAAAAAATTGTGGCAGAGAACCCGAACCTATCAGAGACCACCAAGGATTGGTCCAGAAAAGATGAACTGCTCAAAAAAGACAAAAATGGTATGTACAACACTGGTTCCCTCACCTCCCCATATTGTTTTGCTGCTGCCATCCTCTGTAGATTATTTGGGAAGCCAAATATCAATAAGTTTTCATTTGAATGGTTACCATTAATAGATACTGCCACAAATGCCATAATTATAGATTGGGCCAAGATATTTTCTGATAACCTAGTCAAGGCTATTCTCAGTTACCGGTCTAAAAGATCCATGTCTCAAAGGGTCTATCCTCCTTTTTACCTATCCGCATATGTTATGGATTCAATTTTTTATGTTTCTAAATTTCCTGTTATGGGTTGGGAATGGACAACTTAGGACCCATTACCCATCCACGTTTATCATAAGATATTATGGGACTCCCAGTTCATTCCCCATTTCTACCAAATTAGTCACGGGCTTGTCCTACCATTGTATAGAATGTTATATAATAAAGATCCCCTGAGGTGCTCACCTGAGGCACAGATAGATATCATCCGCATCACAAGATGGTTCGGGGAGGAATTATTCACCTATGTTAGAGTATTTGGAAGCACTATCCCCCCTCATGTTTTACCTTTGTATATTCCCGATAAACTTCTGGCTCGAGAAATTGCATATCAAACCTGTTCAAAAGGAGGCCTAGAAAAGGATTTAAAGGACAAGAAGAAGGCCATATGGCCGCAGTTTCCTGTGGTTTGTGGGGCATTTTCACTGTTCGATGTAGGTCATGCGTTTACAGAAATCCAAAATATAACATGTCTGCAGTTATTTAAAATCCCGGCAAGACCATTTGACCTAAATGAAATTGCTCAGAATTTCACAACTACAGTCAAGGTGAAAATATTCTTTGGAAAGAAGGATTTATTTGATGACTTATTCCAAAATAAAGACTCGCTTCAAGAAATTTTGCGGGAAGCCCAATCACAATTATCTCCAGAAGACTTTCAAAATTTCAAGGTATACAGGGAAAGAAGAT
The DNA here is from genome assembly GCA_000404065.3 of Pinus taeda. Lineage (NCBI taxonomy): Eukaryota > Viridiplantae > Streptophyta > Pinopsida > Pinales > Pinaceae > Pinus > Pinus taeda. The sequence continues at coordinate 166,886 of APFE031514948.1, forward strand.
TGGCCATTATTCCTTTAGAAAAGTTGCTATTACTTGCTAGAGAGCCAACTCCAAGCGTTAGTCTCAGTGGAAATTCAAGCAGTTCCAGATCTAAATCTAAATATGCTCAAGAAGTATCTGGACATTCTAAAAGGTCCGGGAATGACCAAAATAACAATGAAGAGGCAGCTAAAGACACAACTCAGTCAATGGAAATTCTGCAACAGCAAGTTATTACCTGCTTGCAAAAAGATCCTCCCTCTCTCATTACCAAATCGCCACCTGTCATAACCGAGCTGGATAAGGAATGGGAAACCTTCAATGAAATGATCAATCTTGAAGGGCAGATCCCAAAAACACCTACAAGAAATACTCAGATTGCAGGAGGAGTAATCCCAATCATGGTCAACAATATCTCAGAAAAAGAACATGCTCCTATCACTCCATCTTTAGAGCTTGTACTTAATATAGAAGAAATTCCTCCTCTGGACATCTTTTATAGTCCTCAACATAAGGCAGTAGTAAGGAGACAGAAAAAGAAATGAAAGTTGGAAAATACACTGCATTAAGACGCTGAGCAATTGGACGTCTTGTGGAAAGACCCCAACAGTAATCCAACTGAAAATCTCACTAAACTGTCACAGATCGCAGGAGCATATGCTTCTACGACTATTGACAAAGCATCAAAAGTACAACAATTGTTAAAAGGATAAGAAGATCAAATACAGTTACTGGAACAACAATTGCAACAGGCCAATGCTAATAATGAGGCACACAAACAACTTGAAAAGTTGCAGGAAGATTTCCATCAAATGCAAATAGGTTATCAAAGAAGTCTGGACGAGAAAGGAAAACAATTGCAAAGTTTACAAGAGATGCATAAAGATAAGCCTAAGCTTATAGAGTTTATTTCAGAATCTATTGCATTGAAGGAAAAACTACTGCAACAACAAGAAGTGCTGGGACAAAAGATATCACAATGGAGTTACTATTGCGAGATGAGTGATAAGATCACTAATCAAGTGGTCGAAATATGAAGCAACTACGATCTGGCTGACAAACAGGTGACTGATTATCTGGCTTGGCAGGATGGAGATGATGGAAAAGAGGCAGGCGCACCTAGGATAAATGAGAATCATAAAGAGTTGCTCTTTAATAAGTGGGATGATCTAATCAAAGAAGCAGAAAAAGCGGTAGGAATGGCAGCTACGACATCAGGTATTCTCATTGACTGTATAAATGAAAATTTACACAGAGCAAATTTAATCGCTGAAACCACTCCAGGATATTTACCAATCAAACCAAAATTAGAGGAGGATTGGAAGCAGAAAGCACAAGAAAAGGAAAAATGAGTCCAAGCACTTAAAAGATTAAATTGGGAATGTTATTGGACATATTTGGTAAAACCGCATAGTCAGTGGATGACCGTGAAATGCATCATAAACGCAGCTGAAAAGGTGGTGCCTGCACTCATCAATTTCGTTTTCTCAGCCCAGCTCAAAGCAGAAGTTAACCGACCGAGTCTCCTTGAACAAATGTTGAATACATGCAGCTTTAAAGACTAGATACAGAAATAGTTTGCTTTTAATCTTATTTTTGTTTATTAGATTAGAAAAAGGGCGGTCATTTGAAAACCGCCTCCTGATTTTTTGTAAAGAAACTATTATTAGATTTAGTTAGTAGTATTTAAACCCTTCTCATGCATTTAGAGAAGGGTCCAGGAATTTGTCAAAAACTTATCCTCAGAACATGCACTTCTACACCTTAGAGGAGGTTTTGATGAATGAAAGGATCAAGGTTTATTAATGTTTGCATTTGATATCTGCTACTGATGTTGCACTTTTGTACTCCTAGTAGATATTAGAACAAGGAGAGATAAATCATTGTTGCTTGAAGCTTATGAGTAGGACTAGTCATAAATGGTACTTTTATCACTTGACCATTTCTGCTTATATTCTTAAAGCAATATACAGTTTTTAGTTGCTTACATGTTATTACATGAATGTTTGTGTTACCATTTGGCACTTTTGTACGGTGGAGCCATTTATTTATGTTTAATGTGTGAATAACTTATTATGCGATATGTTGTTCACAACTGTTTTGCCTAACTTTTTATGCAAAGTGGTTCATTCTTAATTGATTTCCATTCTTATAATCGCTGAATGATCTTTATTACCAGTTATTATATGAAATCTCTTTAGATCGCATAATAGAAGAATTACATCCCGGGTTAGCATAGATTAGATGTGTTGTTTTCATTAGATTACAATAGCATAGAGGTATATTAAAGTAGTTTAGATAGGAACTCTTACATCTGCAACTTCTGATCCTGTACAATACACACACACACACACCCTTAGATTGGGAAACTGGTCCCATTATCCCCAGTTGGACCCGCTATACCAAACAGATAAGGAGATGTCAACCAAGGTCCGGACCGGGCGGTTATCCCCCTTGTTGTCGACCCGATTTTCAAAGCTTCAACAGATTATTACACATGATGGGAAGAAGAACACTTACAAGTTTCAAAAGGATGACATAAATCATATATTACTACCATTGCAAGAAGAAGGTGCAATAGGGAATAATGATCCATAATTCTTGTTGCTAATAGGAAGGAAATTTTGTAGCAAGTTGAAGACAATAAGGTACATTATACTTTAATTTGCAATCCCATAGTAATTATTACAACCACTACAATTACATACTTGCCAGTTGAGATTCAAGAAATGTTGAATGGATATAATGATATCGTTGTGGATGATTTTACTTACGCAATTCCACTTGTAAGAAATATAAGTCACCATATTGACTTGATATTAGGAACAATTCTACCCAATAAGGTTGCTTACAAAATGGCCCCTCGGGAGCTAGATAAAGGATTGATCATAGAAAGCCTTAGCCCATGCATAGTACCAACAGTGTTGATCCCAAAGAAAGATGGTGGTTCGAGAAAGTGCATAGACTCAAGGAAATAAATAAAATTACATTCAGGTATAGATTACCTTTACCTCGTATAGATGATTTCTTGGGTTTCTTAAGCGATGCTTATAGATATTTCTCTAAGGTAGATTTGAAAAGTGGATATCATCAGATGAAGATTAGAGAAGGAGATGAGTGGAAAATAACCTTTAAAACCAATGATATCTTGTATGAATGGCTAGTATCTAATGCACCCAGTACCTTCATGAGCTTAATGAACAATGTATTAAAGGAATTTATAAAGAATTTTTTGATTGTATATTTAGATGATACACTAGTATATAGTCGGTACAAAGAGGAAAATTTATGGCACTTAAGTTATGTTCTAAAAAAATTGCAGTAGGAGAAATTATTAATCAACTTTAAAAAGTGTTGATTCATGAAAACACAACTTTTTTATTTGGGATTTGTCATATCTAAAAATGGATTGAAGATGGACCCTGAGAAGGTAAGAGAAATTATAGATTTGCCTTCTCCCTGGAATGCGTTTGAAGTTAGAATTTTTCACAGTTTGGCTAGTTTTTACAGGAAAAACATCAGAAAATTTATCAAGATGAGTGCACCAATTATAGAGACTATAAATAAGGATAAACAACCATTTTGATGGACTGTTGAAGTTGAGGAAGTATTCCAATTGCTGAAAAAGAAGATTACAAAACAACTTGTTTTGATGTTACTAGATTTCAATAAACCATTCCAAGTGAAGTGTGATGCCATCAGTGAAGAAATCAAGGCTATGATGAGCCAAGAGGAAAAATTAACTACATATTTCAACAATAGATTAAATGAACAAAGAAATAATTACTCTTCCTATGATAAGGAATTCTATGTTATGGTTCAAGCACTCAAAAAATGGAGGCACTATTTAATGTCAAGGGATTTTTTTGATACAAAGATAACCATGCATTACAATATATAATGCAGCATCCAAAATTGAGCCAAAATCATGTTAAATGGATATAAATCCTACAATGTTTTACTTTTTCTTTAAAACATATTAGTGGCCAAGTTACCAAATTGCAAATGCCTTGAGAAGAATGAGCTTGATGATGCAAGAAAGCTAGATACATGTAATGGGCTTTCATTGTATGTAAGAAATGTATGAATTTTATGTGGATTTCAAAGAGACTTATGAGGCATACAAAAATCCAACAACCAAAGATAGAAGCAAGTGGCTTGAATACATGTTGTAAGATGGTTTATTGTTTAAAAACATTCAACTTTTCATTTCAAAAGGTTCGATGCAATAAAAAATAATTAAAGAAAAACACAATGGAGGTTTAGGGGGACATTTTCGACATGAAAATAACTATGAATAACTAAAACAAAAATATTTTTGACCAAAGATGAGGAATCGGGTTCAAAAATTTATGAACAATCACAAAAATTAGTAGCATGGAAAGGGAAAGAGTCAAAACATAGGCTTGTATACCCCACTACTAATTCTAGCTAGACCTTGGGATTCAGTAAGTATGGACTTTGTGTTGGGGTTGTCAAAAAGGCGAAAAGATAACTATTCAATCTTTGTAGTGGTTAATATATTTTTAAAAATGTCTCATTTCATTCTTCTTTTTAAGCTAATGATTGATCCAGGTGGATATTGGTGGCCACCCGCTAATTCCACGTGGATCCCCTCTAGTGTTTCTTTCAGTTCTTTCAGTTTCCTTAATTATAGCACAGTTTACTATTTTTCGCAGTTTTTCGGGTCCTAAACTTCCGGAGCCGTTTTGAGGCCCTAAACGACGTTTTTTGGGAAATTTACCGCCAGTGATTTTTCTATCTAAAAATCGTCTTTTCCGTCGTAGTCCTCGGAGAGATCTTTCCAACGGGCTATCATGCACGTCAAACGAAGATAAGACGACCAATTCGTGACCCCGGGAAGTTGATGTACCAACTTACCCAAAAACGGGGCCCACAATTTGGCGTTTCATCTTCCAGGGTTAGGTTTTGGAATGTGAAGGGTTTTTCCATTGTTTCTCAACAATAAATAGGCCTTCGAGCCTCATTGTAACACAGTTCAGAGGCATGTAGCCACACATCTCTTCTCAGAGATAAGCTACCATCGCCCTAGCTGGTTTATTTCTATTTCCGGTTGTAAGCATATTTCAGTATTTTCCATTAATGAAATGAAGTATTATTTCCGCTGCATCTTTGTGTATATGGTTATCTCTGTATTTTATTGCTTTCATGTTTAAATCTGGATCAATGATGTTACCCATATCGCTAACTGACTTTGTAAAGAAGTGGTAAGACTGAATGGAGTACCCAAGAGCATTGTCTCAGATAGAGATATTGGATTCTTGGAGCAATTTTGGAGAACTTTATGGAGAAAACTAGGAACAAAATTAAGTTTTAGCTTAGGTTATCACCCCAATACTAATGGGAAAACCGAGATAGTTAAAAAAAGATTGGGGAATATCTTAAGAAGGTCAGTTGGAGAGCATCCGAAGCAGTGGGATTAGATGCTTGCTCAGGTAGAATTTTCCTATAATGATTCTCCAAATAGAAGTATATGTCATATTCATTACATATCATATATGGAATGCATCATAGAGGAGTTCATCAACTCAGAAGTTTGGGAAAACACAAATAAAGAAGCATTGAAGGAGAGGAATTTGCTACAACTATGTAACAAATTCACGAGTAGGTGAAACAAAAGTTACAAAAGAACAACCTCAAGTACAAGAGCAGAGCATATTTGAAAAAGGAGAGAACAAAGTTTTGACCTAGGCGAATTAGTCCTAGCACATTCGAGAAAAGAAATATTTCCTCAAAGAGAATATAATAAACTAAATTTCAAGAAAATTGGACCCAATAAAATTCTCTTTCAAAAAATGCCTACCAGATAGAGTTCTGATCAAGGATTGACATCTCTCCCACATTTAATGTTGCAAACTTGTATAAATCTTAGCCAGATGAAATAGTCCAACCAACAAATAACGGTGAGAAGAAGTAGATTCAATGGCAGAAATAATTCCCAGCAACAAAGCCTTTGCAACTAAAAAGAAAATATAATAAGTATTTGGTCAAATGGAAGAATCATTCAATAGTATATGCTGCTTGGATGACTACTACATTATTATAGAAAAGTTGCAATTCAATTGAAGATATCATAGCCAAGAGCCCAATAAACAGTTTGTTCCTTGCGAGTATGGCATAGGAGCATTGATCAAATTCCATTTTGACCTATAAAAAGTAAAAATAATTTTCTAAAAAAAGTTAATTTCCCATACTTAACATTTTGTTTGGTGTAGATTAAAGGAATTCATATAATGTTTACTCATAGTATTATGTTAAAAAATAAAATTTTAAATGGATCTCAAGCTAAATCCGGCTCATCTGATCCTATTTTTTTAAGGATCCAAATGTAGCCCAATGTATTTTTTAATCGAGCCTCAAATTAATGGAAGGATTGGACTTATGTGCCCCCACTCTCCACATAAAGTTTAAAGTTTGTAGAGTGAGGCGATTCTCGACCTCGATAGGGGACCCATGAGGTTGGCCCTTGATTTAATTGGGCCCTGCTTGGTAGAATTTTTATGTATTGAACCTTTGAATTCGTCACCTGATTGGTTAACAACGCGAACAATGGACTTTGTGTTAAGTTTAGTTATAAAGGAACCCGACTACTACACACGAGAATATATATATTTATATATATATAATATGGTTTCAACATTTTTTTCATTAATTAGAAATTATAATTATCTTATGAAAATAAATAATATTATATGCCAATATAAATTAATTTAATTATGGATCTATCATATAAGTGTGTAATTTTTCATTCTTTGAATTATATTTTTAAATGCATAAATGGATTGTATAGACTACACAATTTAAATTTGCAATTCCAATAAATATTTTATAGATTCAAATCAAATTAACTGAAAAAAATATACCTTAACCAAATTGTAAAATAGTGAGACTATTAAAATATTTAGCCATAAGAATTTAAATTTTTTAATTGTTTTAAATGATATATACATAATTTACATTGAAATATTTTATAAATCACATTGTCCATCTTAAAATATTTTCTTTATTAATATATTTTTAAATACATGTCAATATTATTTAGCTTTACATGGTGAAATATTTTATTTATGACCAACATTAAATATTTTTATTATTACTATTCAATGTAGAGGAATGGGCCAAGAAATCAAGACATTACATTCCACACAAACAAGTTGACTTTGACACCCAGGATTAGATTTAAGATGTTGATAATTCCACCAAAGCTGGAACAATCTCCTATCTGCAAACCATTAGTCTCTAATGACATATCAAGACTCTCATGGGCAGGTTCCTAAAAGTGAATGTCAAACAAGAATTGGTCATCATTTTAGTAGAATTGATGGACAAAGTTGGTAGGATCAATACGAATGTCACTTCCCTTCACAAAAGCTTGATAAATCTCAGTTTTCCTCCTCTAACAATGACAATGAGCCACAACTACTGATTTAGGTGGATTCTCTTGTAGAATGAACTCCAAACTAGCTAGTGACTACAAGTAGAATTTCTTTAATGTCAATGTTATTAGCATGTTTATTAGTTTAGGGTTTAATATATTTGCTAGTCATAGTTTCTGTTTGACATTCTATGAGATAAGAAATAAAATTTGTAATCTTAAAACTTTGAACTTACTAATGGTCTAATTTCCCAAGTAGCAAACCAATAGCCTATAATAACCGAGTGTATCAATCCTTTTGAAAATAATAAAACATCAAACTTCAAATCGACAATATAATTTTCATTATAATTATATTATAAAAAAAAATATTATTATAAAATATTTAAATGATTGGAAAACCCAAAATCATTCCCACAAGAAGGATTATTCCATCATATGATATGATGTTAAAGAAGTGGGAAATGAAAAACTATTTTTCCTAGTCCATGAGGTTTTTGATACATGGTGATCAGGTGCTCTGTTAAGGCACTCCTTGATGTGAAGTCACCAATTCAATTCCCCACCCTGATCTGCTAATGCACTCATTGATGCGAAGTCGCTAGTTCAATGCACTCATTGATGGGAAGTCACTAGTTCAATTCCCCGCCCCAATTGAAGTGATATATTAGACATGATGAAGATGTAAACATGCCAAACTTCCAAAAGAAACTATTTTTCCTAATAAAAATACATAATAAAATTAAAATTTCTTCTATTAAATTGAGAATTTATTTGTGCTTAAAGTATTTATAACATTTATATTGTCATGTAAAAATGCCACAGCATTTAAAAAAATATCAATTTATCTTAAACTTAAGTATATTAAATAATAATATTAATCAAATTTCTTTAAATAACTTAAATATAATATATTAAGTTTTCATATTAAATAATAATCAAATTTACACCTTTAAAAAAAGATACAGATTCAAAACCTCCTTAAAAACAAATCACAAGTTCAGAACCAGGAAAAATATATCATATATAGTTTGTAAAAAACAATTGATATTATTCAACATAATTACAAAACTTCAACATCATTCTTACCCTAAAATTATTATAACTGTTTACATGCTTTCCAGGACTTTAATTGCATACCATAGTTATACATAAAAGCCACGACATTAATCACATAACAGTTTGACATAGTTCAGCAAGCCTTCATAACACTGGAGATATTCCAACTGTGTTCATATTTCTCACTAATCCTGGATGACTTTAATTACAGTTCTCAGACCCTCTCCTTTAAGCATGTGATCAAATGCCTTGTTAATGTCAGCAAAAGAAACCTTGTCTGTAACAAATTTATCCAGTTCAAGCTCCTGCAAATTTATCAAGGAAGGAGAGATTAAAACCGTAATTATAACTCTAATTAGATATGATAAGCATAGATTGCTCCCGTCATGGTACGGACAACTAGGAAATATGACCACACAGTATTATCTACAATTATGGTTTGAATAAGCTGTTACAACTATGTTATGAAGTCTTACCCCATTCAAATACATCTCTACAAGGCCTGGCAAATCAGTACGAGGCTTATAGTTTCCAAAGAAGGTTCCTTTCAACGTTTTCTCGCTCAGAAAGTTTACAGGATTCGTTTTAAAGACTGCGTCTGCACGAGGGACCCCTGCTAAAACGGCTACACCCCAACCCTGCAAAAACAGAACTCTGATATCAAACATATGCATTGCCTGCATTTTCTTAATTAAATCGAAGCAATCAGTTTAAGGCTACAGCTTAGAATTGAAATGATTGATGTATCTTAAACCAAAGGAAACCAAGAGCTAGTACATCATGGCAGCATTCGAAAGCTTGAATCATGGCCTCAATACTCCCTGTACATTCGACGCTGGTGTCCACCCCTCCATCAGTTTTTTCCGCAATTACCTGTAAACATTTTTTATAAGTGTTTGGATATACTGATTTGAATGGATAGTAAATGAGTGCACTCCATGCGAAAACTTAAATTCCCCCCACCTAAGTACTAAAGTACCACACTAGTCAAAAGCAACCAATACTCTGATCTGGGAGAGAGTTTGATGTTCATTTTGGGCAGCTCAACGTACCTGCTGAATAGGTTTTTCGTACTCTTTAGGGTTTATAAATTCCGTTACTCCAAATTGTTTTGCTGAGAAAGGAATGATTACAAGAAAGGGTTAAAAAGGCAATTCTACAAGTCAACATATCAACATATGTACACAGATTCTCCAATAATGGATGTGGGAAATATACAATTACCTCGTTCATATCTCTCATTATTGAAATCGATTCCAATTATTCGAGCAGCTCCTGCAATTCTTGCACCTTCACAAGCCTGCGTAGTTAAACTCGGGTCAGAAGGCTAACATATAATTAAACTCTACCCTCATCATATTGGTCCCAATGAAAATGCAGGTAGGGGAAGTGGACAGAATAGTCCCTAGAAAAAGGTTTGAGGACTTTAAAACTGCAACATATACTAATATGCATACAGTGGAACATTAAGAGGGCACTTGTTATTAGTACTTACAGCAAGCCCAACAGCCCCCAGGCCAAACACTGCTACTGTCGAACCCTTCTTGGGTTTGCCTGCGTTCAAAGTAGCACCCATCCCTGATTCCACAACAGAGAAGAATTTTAGACAACAATTCCAGTCAAAGAAACCATTATGAATGATTTTATAATTATTAACAGTACAGCCAGCAAAAGTCCTCGCAATTGACATGCCCACTTTGTAAAACACTATACATTGTCAACGAGGTCAATTATTTCATTTCTTCACTCAAACTTAATATATTATCATCTCAAAATTACTTATAAAATCTTCTACAATTCAGGAGAGTAGTTTTTGCATTAATGGCAGGCTGCATCCAGACTTGGAGTTCCTCTGCATTGAGTAAATTCTGTTTTGATAGGAGATCCAAGGGCAATATAATTTCTGTTTTGATAGGAGATCCAAGGGCAATATAGGCCTTGCGGGGCAGGGGGTGTTTAGAGATGAGCATGGTAACATTCCAGGGAGGTTAGAAAAGTTTTGGAATAGAAACCCTAACAAGCAGAGATAGGGCATATCCTAGGGCAAGATATGCCCTGCACAGTCTGGCAGAGAGCTTGGTATTTGGGTATAGCATAGGAAAGAATAAGAAATGACAAACTTCATTTTCCATTGATAGAAAAAACGGTAACCCATATCAATGGGGAAATCTAGAAGCCTATACTAAACCATATCAAACGGGAAAATCTAGAAGCCTATACTAAACCATATCAAATGGGAAAATCTCCCCGGTAAATGCAACATGGTTAGCAAGGTGTTTTGTATTTGAGAAGCAGAAGATTTTTTTTATCTCCATGGATGGGAATTCATAAGATGGCTGATAAGTTAGTGCACTAGGCAATTTTAACTAATTTTGTCCATGTCAATTTTTATATCTAAAGTAGAGCGCAACATAATTGGATGGTAGGCTTTAGAGGGGAACATAATTGGATTGTAGATTTTGGAAATATTTCTGAATTTAATGGATATAAATGAGAACAATGTTTTAACCTCATTTCTGTCTATCAATTCCAAATATTCTCAAAATCTACAATTCAAATAATACTAGTTAAAGTAAAGAGGAAACGAAAAATTATGCTGTTCAACTTACTAGGCCAAGGGTACCCAATAATAAGGAAAAGCCCTAAAAAGTAACCTTTAATATCATATGGATAGAATCATGAATAAAATCTCGCCGTTTGTTTTCATAAAAGGAGAGGTACTGAGATTTGCAAATGCCAATCTGCTTGGGATTTTCAATACAATACATGTAACTGCTTAGTGAATATGGACAGTTATAGTCCTTGAAACTTGTATATGTACATGAAAATAATTTAAAATGGAAAACAGATGATTAGAAAAAAGACCCAGAAGTAAATTACCTGTAGGGACACCACAGCTTAAAACACAAACTTTGTCAAGAGGTGCCTTGGGATTAATTTTGGCAACACAGCCTGCATGCGCAACAGTGTATTCGCTGAAAGTGGACGTACCAAGGAAGTGGTGAATTGGCTTCCCATTGATGGAAAACCTTGAATTTCCATCACTCATCATAACTCCTCTTTCAGTGTCAATTCTTAGCAGATCGCACATGTTGCTTTCTTCTGACTTACAGTGCTTGCATTCTTTGCATTCGCCAGTGAATACAGGAAGGACACAGTCACCCACCTTAAGGTCAGTTACCCCTTCTCCAACACTTTCAATAACTCTGTGTTAAAAAATGGCCAGCAATTAATCACAAGGAAAATTTTCCAAAAAAATACTACATTTCTGATTGAATAATTAATTTCAAAATCAATCTATTACTACATTTCTGATTGAATAATTAATTTCAAAATTAGTCTATTACTACATTTCGATTGAATAATTAATTTTAAAACATAATTTTTGGTGTTAAAACAGAGTGGATACCCAGCTGCTTCATGTCCAAAAATGCGGGGAAAGATAGGAGTGTGACCCTGCAACCAAACAGTAGTAGACATTTTAGTACTAAGAAAATTGAATTGCACTAAAAAAACCAATCTAATGAAGAGCCTCGATGGGAAGATGTTTTAACCTCAAAACTACTAATCAGTAATCATTTAAAACGGTGAAAAAAACATGCAAGGACTATCCCTCTAATTGTTTAAAAGATTTAGGGCTAAAAAATATTTATGGTTAAAATGATCTAAATAATCATAAATCCATCTTATGTTTTTAATTTTAAATAGAATCTTTCCTTTTCTTGCTGCATCTCCTAGTTAAATCAAAGTTAAGATGGAGCAATTCTTGTTTCTCATATTATTTATAATTTACCTCTGCTTGCCAGAAAACAAGATCTGTATGGCATAGAGAAGTATAATGCACTTTGATTCGGACTTCCATTGCTTTTGGAGGTGCCACTTGCACTTCTTCAATCTTCAGAGGCTGGCTTGGTCCCCAAGCAACAGCAGCTATAACAAAAGTCAAATTAAAAATATCAAATTTTAACATCGCAACAAAATTTTACCCCGTAACTAATGGCAACAATAAGAAGCAATACTCTATTCTCTTTAAGCTATTGGTTAACATAAATCCATCTCCATAAACAAAGGTTTTTAGGTTTTTATGGAAACAAAATTTTACCCTATAACCAATCAACATCAACATCAACATTGTGTTCGTTATTGGCACTACAATGTTTGGCTCTATTAACCAATTTAGTTTCATCTTTCATAAACTTAAGTTTGTATAATCATTATGTGATAAAAATACACTATTTTATTTTTACTTGGTCTAACAATTAGTCTAGATCTATTTTCACAAATCTTTATTGGTTAATTCTACAACCAACCAACCACCATGTCAGTAAGAGGTACTATTCCATTATGCAAACAACCAATCAATCATGATGTTAGTAAGAAACACTACTCTATTTTAAGCAACCAACCATTATGTTAGCAAGAGGTATTAATCCATTCTAGCTGATAACCAATCAACCATCATGTCAACTAGAGGCAATAATCCATTTTAGTTGGGCTTCTCGTGGTCTAAGGACCATCCTAAATCCATATTCACAGACTTAGGAGACAATCAATCAATGATTATGTTAGCAAGAGACACAACTACATTTAGATGTATCAACAATTTTGTTTCCAAGAAGCACTACTCTATTTTGACTCACAACTTGACTCACAACTAATAGATAAAGGCACGACGGCCTTTAGAATTCCATGCTGGCCTAAGGACCATACTAGATCCACAATTTTGTTTCCAAGAAGCACTACTCTATTTGGACTCACAACTTGACTCACAACTAATAGGTAAAGGCATGACTCTCTTTAGAATTTTGCGCTGGCCTAAGGACCAGACTAGAAGTGTCAAACCAACCAATTATACTACTTCATTGAGCCTAGAGGTGTTCTCCAGCTAGTATGATGGAGATGTTGTAGCATAATATAATGTAATGTTTACAATTTCAAAATAAAATAAAAAATAAAAAGTAAAAAATATAGTCTATGTCAAAATATTCGTCTAGATGCATCAAGCCAACCAATTATACTACTTCATTGAGTCTAGAGGTGCTCTCCCTAGTATGGTAGAGATGTTGTAACATAATGTAATGTAATGTCCTATAAACATTTTTACTTGGTCAAAACAAAATAAAAATATTAAACACTTTTACATGGTAAAAAATAAAAGTATTCATTGTTTAAAATAAAAATAAAAATAAATTTAAACTAAGGTAAAGTTGATTTGGTCAAGTCACTAGTGATTTTTGAGCTCTAGATTTATGAGAGCTAATGGCATTGACTTATAATATTCATGTGAAATATAACCTATTTAAAAGAAAAAATTTAACTAGCCGAAATTTAACTTAACTCCAGATCTAACAAACTCTAATAGAAATCAATCTCTTAATATAATTTATTTCATTGTAATCATTCAAACATTATGTTAATACAATACTATTCAATATTAAATACTGGTAAAATTCACTATTGCATTCTGACTTTCCTGTTAATTTAAAAACTAATCTTTACTGCATTCTTGATGTTCTGCAATTATGATATTTCGAGGTTTATATTGTAAAGCGGACCAATCTTCCAAACAATTCTAAGAGATATTGAATTGTAAGATAGTGAATTTTTTCGAGGGATAAATGTTAATTTATTCCTACTATCAAAAACAGGATTTAATCATATCCTAGATTCTATCTATCTGTGCAATTCCTCCGCCTACTCCATTACCTTTATATACATTCGCTGTGCTAAACACTGAAAATAAATTATCATTATGTTACTGAAAAACCTATGGAGTCTTTTAGATAGAGCAGTCATATTACCTTTGCATGTAATAACTTTTCCTTCCGTAGAGCTTGCCATTTTACTTGAAGGAACGACTTGATCCTCTAGTGGTTTCTTGGAAGCTTGAGCGCTGAAAATGGATTCAGCAAATATATTAGATTAGAATTGTGTAGTGGTGTCTTGTAAGCTTGAGCGCTGAAAATGGATTTGACAATCTAATTTTGTATCTCAATAAATGTCATATAGTTTAGATTATTTTCAAAATCTTCCATCGAAATAAAAATAATTTTACTAATTACCTTTGCATTTTACAACTTTGCCTGCAATGTAGCGTGGTGTTTTCCTTAAAAGATCGATCTCTCCAAATAATCTAAGGTAGATGCAACACTGAAAAATGGGTTATTATTTTCTTTACAAAACAAAATGATCGATCTCCCCAAATAATCTAAGGTAGATGCAACACTGAAAAATGGGTTATTATTTTCTTTACAAAACAAAATGAATTTAGAAACTGGGCACTCATATTTACCCTTGCTTGTGAGAACTTGCCATGCAGTAAAGATTGCTGATTCCCTTGAAGGGTCGATCTCCCCAAACGATCTCTTGTGCTAAACACTGAGAATGGATTGAATCACTGAAAGTGAGTTACTAATCTTTTCCTAAACAAATCTTATGCAGACTTATAATATTGACCATACAATTTACCTTTGCATGTGATAACTTCGCCTGCAATAGAGCTTATCATTTTACCTCAACGATCAATCTCCCAAAATGGTCTCTTTTTCTATGGTGGTATTAATGTAATGAAGCAGTATTTAGTTTGTCTCAGAGGGCACACATCCTTACTTATATAGACGAATAACGAAATACTTCTCAATTAAAAAACACACAACTTGGAGTATAAACAGCTATACTGAATACCGGGGCTTGGTCGCCTTCGCTCCCTGGTTTTCTGTAAAATATTGAGTTTTTTTCAGTGGGCCTTTGGTTCACAGTCAACCTCTGTATGTTTATGCCAATGGCTCCATTTTTTTAGATTTTAGTGCTGGCATCCGTTTTAATTAGAAATCCCAAAGTCACAATCCAGAAAACTGTCCCCACTCCATTAAAAAAGTTCCAAATACTACTTCCACTGGTTTATACTCGAAAATTATAAAAAATATTATAGTTGACACTGGCTTTTGTTTAGAGATAGACACATGGAGAGAACGTGGGGCTCCTCCCTTGAATGATGGTTCAGGCGCTTGACCTACCTACTTTGGCAGCTCATTCCAGGGACCTTTTCATTTCTAGTTGCTACATAATTACCAGTTACTCACACTGGCTGGGCTACACTCATTCAGAAAGTTTAAGCATCGGTTTAATGAACCATTATAAAAATGTGAGAAACAATTATTAATTGCTCTTTGTTCGAGAGTTTGTACATACAACTCAGTGTGCAGTAGATGCTTTTGTAAAGTCATGCCATCTTCCAGACCATACCTGCTAACTAACTAATTATTAATTATGGGAGTTTGTATATACAGCTAACTAATTATTAATTATGGGAGTTTGTTTATACAACTAGTTGCACAAACAACTCAGTGTGCAGTAATGCTTTTGTAAAGACATGCCATCTTCCAGACCATACCTGCTAACTAATTAATTGTTAATTATGGTTGTTTGTATATACAGCTAAGTAATTATTAATTATGGGAGTTTGTATATACAACTAGTTGCACAATAGATGCTTTTGTAAAGACATACATCTTCTTCATTCACGAGTGCATGTATCTTTCCCAAATGACAAACCATCCACAACAGGATTCGAGGCCAGTTAAACTCATCATGAAAATACATGAAAATAGATCGGTGTGTAATAGTTGTAAAAATTAGAGGGTAGAGTATAAATGTTTTTGTAAATTTGCAGTCAAGTCGTTGCTCGCGGAAGTGGGTCTTTTATCTCACAAACAAGGAAGTTTCTTACACTATTTTGTTGTCTAGCTTCGCTATGTCCTTAAAATTAGATAAATAATCAATATATTACTTCCACAATAAAAATAGGTGTATATATATTTGTGAATACATATATATAATATATGAGAGAGAGAGATTTTAAGTATGTTATTTGAATATAATTTGCCCATAGGTATGTCTAGTTTGAAATAGGGTTTTAGAATGTAATTTAATTATTCATAATTAGGTGGAGTACATGTATTTAATTTTCATAGAATATTCATAATAATATACACAAATGGAAGAAAGGATTTTTCCCAAAGTAGTTATACTTCTTTTGTCTTTTTAATTAAATTCATTAATTAAAAAATTATATCATATGAATAAATGTCATATGAAATTAGTTATGATTTTTTGAGAATGTGGTATTGATAGTCCATGGTATTGGCCCATAGTATTGTAAGAAAATCTATTAACAAATTAATAATCTCCATCATAAAATGTCCCTGAATAGTGAAGAATCTTGTTACATATTTTTTAAATGTATATATGTTCTATTTATATATTAATTTTTTATCATTATAAGAATAATAATTAAAATAAGTTATAGTTTAATTAAGTCTTATAAATTTAGTTTTAGCAACTTGAATCATGAATAAGTAAGTGTTTTAATTCTATTATGGATTATCAATGCTACATCACCAAGAAAACATAACTCATTTCATCTTATACATGTCCATGTGACATTTTTTTAAAATAATCAATTTAATTAAAAAAGTATAAATGGTATAATTACTTTTGAGAAAAATCTCAACTTTTAATTGGTCATTACTACTAAACATATTATAAAATAATCTATAGAAATTAAAATTAATTTTTGAAAA
The DNA here is from genome assembly GCA_000404065.3 of Pinus taeda. Taxonomy (NCBI): domain Eukaryota; kingdom Viridiplantae; phylum Streptophyta; class Pinopsida; order Pinales; family Pinaceae; genus Pinus; species Pinus taeda. The sequence goes on from APFE031514948.1 coordinate 183,902, forward strand.
TTTCAATTCAAAATAAATACATTATGAAGTAAAATAAATCATTCCACTCTATCATATCAGATTACACATAATGCTATAATCAAATATCCACATATTGTGAATTATAAATACAAGTAAAATCAAAACATTGTATTTATGTAGGTAAACTGGGTGAGTAATAAATAGAAGTAAAATCAAAACATTGTATTTATGTAGGTAAACTAATTTGTATTGCTTGCTTTTTAGTGGAATTTTTTTTTATCAAGATATAAAATTACATTCTGCATATGTATGTCTAGTTTTCATTCATCTTGTAGATATGTTAGAAAATGGTAAAAAATCATCCAAAATTTGTTACAAAATAGATATCCACATCAATTCTGTAATCTATCCAAAAGTAGAATAACATAAAATGTGTTGATATAAAAAAGAAACATATAAGTGATGGTTTCCTTTGTTATATATAACCACTTTTAAATTCCATAGAAAAAAAGTATAAACATTTGATGCATGTGGTGCTTCTGAACCCTAAGAATGAAAGGTATATGATAATACTCCTAGAATCTATTATTTTGAGACTTTTAAATCATGCAGATACCATGACCCAGCATAAGGCCCTCACCCAGCATAAGGCCCTCCTTACAGAGGGAGTCTACCTGGGTGTTGACTTCCCTATAAACATGAGAAATCATGAACATGTTAAATTAATCTTTTAATTGAACTATCTCATTGACGAGAGGTGATCTGTAAGAAAATTAGTTTTGTGGTGCTAAAATTCCCTTTTAGATTATATTAAATATGTTTGAGGATTTGTGAGATTGTTTGCAAGTTAAACCATGGGGTTTTCAATGTTTTATGTATTTTTTAAGTGCAAATTTACATATAAAAAAATTTACTGAACAATAGCAAATGATAAGCATTAACATCACCATAAATAGTATCACAATAGCACATGATAAAGGAGTCACTCCTCTTGGGCTGTGTTTTCATTGGTCCAACTTCTAATAGCTTGGTCCTCTCTATTATGCTCAAAAGTGTGAATACATCAATTTACATTGCTCGGAATACTCTGAAACATGTTCCAATGGCTCCATAATGCCCATGTGTAGCCTCTTTATGCTCTTGGATTGATAAAAAACTAAAGAAGTTATGGCCTTTCCCAATCTTTTGCTAATCACATCACAAATTCCCCAAAATTTGGCATCATCCTACAATTTCGCCTGCTAAGCATGCTAACGAAGCGATAATTTCTCCGAAAACTGAGCAAAATTATTGAATAGTTAAAAAGAACGTTAACACTTAATTTCCAAAATTTTAGGCCACATGCCTGAGGGCTAAGGCCAATGGCCTGCCCCCACTGGTCAAGCCCCCTCTCCACCTCTGCTGTAGTGGTCACATGGGAAGTTACGTAACCGCGTGTTGGCCCCACGCAAGTTGGCTCAACCCTCCAAACTCCACACCAACACATTCTAAATAAACTGCGAAGTCATATATGGTTAAGCGACAACATGTGTGGTGCAATCGTATTAGCTTTGGATTAGAGTTGGGAGGTCATGGGTTCGACCCCCGTTGCCTCCCCCTGGACTATTACAATTTTTTTGGTGGCCTCCTGGGCTGCCGCATGGCAGCGTCCGGCTGGGCCACATGTCAGCCTATGGTTGGCCACCCCACCAACCAATCAAAACCACACAAATTCAACCAATGAAACGAAGCCACTTGTCACCCAGTGATTCACCAAGGAGCCCGTTGACCAAGTCAACTTCCACATAACATGCCCATTCAGCAATACAGACTGCTCACTGGGCTGTCCCTTTTTTTGAAAAGTTGCATGTTTGGGAAAGTGAACAAAACTCGTTTCTGGTGTCCTACGGATTCCATTTCGTGCGAATCGAGTTGCGTCGAATTCAGGATGACGAACACTACGTGGTCATCTAGGTTCCACACCAATCCTACAACTTTCAATTTTGATCTATTTTTTTTAGCACCTGATCATTCCTCCCCACTAGAAGTCTTTTGGACCCCAAAAGATCACTTTCAGTTGTCCAACAAGTGAGGGTACAATTCCCCCACCTTTCCAATCTTGATCCATTCGTCATTGACTTGGAACTTGTGATTTACATGATGCTTGTTGTTCTTTTCTTTGTATTTGCCTTTTAGGTTGATCTTGCACTATTTGATGTACCATTTGGAGTTGCTCAATGAACTCTTTGGCTTTGTCCATATTAATATCAGTAACAACATCCTTTTTACCAAGATGATACAACACATAATGAGAAAATGGTAAACAAAATTCTCTACTTGATTCTCTTGACTCAAGCTTGAATGTACATCTTGAAAGTATGTATTTTTCTTAACATAACTTTCATGAAAAACAAAATGATGCTTGAGGAAAGTAGTTATACAAACTATAGGCCTATAAAGTACATCAACAAACTTGTTGCTTATACCTTTCTTATTCCTATTGGCCAAGTTGAATAGTAGAAGAAAACCCATCCAATGAAATTGCATTTGTCGCTACAAATTAATCACTGCACCATTGAAAATTTCTGAATGAAATGAAATGGGCTTACCATGTTGCATAAAGATTGCGCCCATGGCATAGTCACATACATCAACCTAAAACTCAAATGCATTTTTCAAGTATAGAAGAGTAAATATAAAAGTTGAACTAACCTTTTGTCTTAAAGCATCAAATGCCTCTTGTTGTTTGCCTCCCCACTGGAAGACCTTTTGCACAATTGCTAAAGAATGCAAATGAGCTACAATAGAAGAAACATTAACAAAAAAATTCCTCCAACATTGGGTTGCTCCCAAAAAACCTCTTATCCAAATGACTATCTTGAGCATTGACCAATCTGTAATGGCATCAATCTTGGAGACGTCTAACTTCAGCTCACCTTCTCCAATATTATGGCCCAAGTTCATCAAAGAAGTTTTATCCAACATATACGTTGACATATTCAATAAAAATGTTCTTAACATACGACATCAAGTATTTTTATTTTCACACATGACATATTCATAATGACATGTTCTGAAAATGAAAATGTCATCCAAGTAGACTATCATGTCTAGAAATGGCTTCAATACATCATTCATCATATGCATGAAAGTAGCCGGAGTATAGCAAAGACAAAAAAGCATAACAAGCCTTGCCTGGTTTTGAATGGCATCTTCCACATGTCTCCCTCAACAACTCTACTTTGATGATAGCCATTTCTTGAGTCTCGTTCAATGAAATTCTCTACATTCGTCTTGGGCACCAAAACAATAGGTGCATCACATGGTGAAGGAGATGGTCGGATGATCCTTTTGTTCAACAATCCTTGGATTTGCTTTGTTATTTCTGCACTTTCCCTTCTTGACATCCGGTTCATGTCAATGTTTGGAAGAAGACACCTTTGTTGCAATGGTATTTCATGTTGGATTCTCCTCTTGGAAGGAAATCCCTTTTCTTTCTGAAGCATCTCATAATTATGGCTAAAACCATCAACCAAATCAGTTTTCAATTTTGAATTACAACCTTCGAACGCCTCATAATCAACACCAGCATTGGGTTTGATCATAAGAACCACTAAATTCTTGCTTGAATTCACTATTTTTTTCATTTGCCCTGCATTAACTAATGAAAGATTTAGTTTCTTGCTATGACCTCTCACACTATACTCCACATTGTATTTGAACAAGTGGTACTTGTTTACATGACAATATAAGATTTCTTTTCTATCATAGAGGTAAGGAATACCCAAAACAATTCCTGATATATCAAGAGGTACAACATCTAATTTAACTTCGTCAATGAAGTTTGCTGTGATTGCAAACCAAAGAATACATTTTCTTGTAACCTGTAAGTTTGTGTCCCTGCATATCCAACTCAATGGATATGGCTTGGGATGTAAAATGGTTTCAAGATTGAGTTTCTTGACTAAGTCATCAGATATCAAGTTGGCTTGAGACCCACTATAAAAAACTGTGTCGATTTTTGTATGTTTTGAGATTACCCTCACATGAAATAATTCAATCCTTGTTTCTTCATTTGGAGTGCCAGTGTGACAATTTGATATACTAGTGCTAGCAATGGATTCTTTTCCTTTTATACCCATGGTTGTAATTTTAGTTTCATCACCTGAATCAGATCCAAAATCCTCTTGAATGATGATAAATGTCTTTTCTTTTCCTTTGTTGTTGAATTTCTTAGGCCTCATCTCGAGATGAAGCTTCCAACAATGATCTTCATCGTGACCCTCTTTGGAACAATGTTTACATATTGTTTTCTCTCCTTCCTTTTTAATGGATGCATTTTTCTTTCCTTTGAAATCCTTTTCTTTTTCTTTACTCTTAAATGGCTTTTTACTACCCTCTTCTAGAGTGTTTTTCCCTCTTGCCTCAAGATGAGTGGCTTGCACACACATCTCATCTAGATTATTTGGATTAAACATAAGGATAGCATGCCTAAGGTAACTATGTAAACCGCCTATGTATTTTAGCAATGTGTCTTGTGATTGCAAATATATGCCTAACATTAAAGACCTTTTTTATGAATTCTTGGGTATAATCTTGCACATTTTGACCTTTAAGTTGTCTAAAGTTCAGTCAATTCATAATGGCTCTTTTCATATAAGCTAGAGGGTAGAATTGTCTTTTAATTGCAGCAATGAAATCGTACCAAGAAATTGAGATCTTACCGTGTTTTTTTATCTCCCCTTGTGTCTTTGATTCCCACTATACTAATGTTGCATCCTCCATTCTCAAGGAATCCAATTGAATCTTTATGTCATCCTCTTGAAGGTTTTGAATTCTGCAATAGACCTCCAACTGACGAATCCAATTATCAAGCTTCTCTACATTCACTTCACCATTATACATGGGCAGTTCAAATTTAATATCAAGTTTTAGCAAGGGTGATTTACCAGTTCATTTTGGGGTATGTTGATGAGTATGAGTAAGGGTTGTGTTAGTGGAAGAGGGTGAAGATGCATGTGAAGAAGAAGATTAGGAAGATGGTGGAGAGGGTGGAGGCTTACCTCCATTTCCATTACCTCCTCCTAAAGAACCTTCTCCTTTGGGAGGTTTGGAGCTTTCACCCTGCAGTCTAGTATTCCTCTCTTAATATAGGACCTTCACCATATTTTTCATATCAAAGAAAGCATTTTCCTGAAGACCTTCTCATTCTCTATGATTGTAGGCTCTCCTTCACGAGACATGCTCACCGGTGCCTCAACTGCAACTTGAGGAAGAACTGGTGGTAAAGATTGTGATAACCTTGCCCTTCTTCCCTTTGACCCAACTTCAGGGCTTTCAACCAGTTTTCCTTCTCCTCTTTTGACTTTTAACCTTGTAAGCATGACATAAACTTACAAATAGTTAAATCCTTCTTGCACAAATAAAACCAAGCGCTCTTATACCAAACTTGATCTTATTAAGAAAATTAGTTTTTTTGTGCTAAAATTCCCTTTCAGATTATATTAAATATGCTTGAGTATTTTTTAGATTGTTTACAAGTTAAAACATGGGTTTTTGAGTATTTTTATGTAATTTTTAAGTGCAAATTTACATAAAAACTGACTGAACAGTAGAAAATGAAAGACATTAACATGACCATAAATAGTATCACAAAGACACATGATAAAGGAGTTCACTCCTCCTGGGCTATGTCTCCTTGGTCTAGCTTCCAATGGCTTGGTCCTCTCTATTATGCTCAAAAGTGTGAATACATCAGTTTACAATGCTCATAATGCTACGAAACATGTTCCAATGGCTCTAGAATGCCCAAAAATGTTTGTGTAGCCTCTTTCTGCTCTTGATTTGGTCAAAAGCTAAATAATTTATGGCCTTTCCCAATCTTCTACTAATCGCACCACAAATTCCCCAAAATTCAACATCATCCTACAATTGTGCCTCGCAAGCGCACTAACGGAGCGACAATTTCACCGAAAACCAGGTGAAATTGTCGGACAATTAAAAATACCGTTAATACTTACTTTTTGAAAATTTAGGCCACGTGCCTAGGGGCTAAGGCCAATGGCCCGCCCCCACCGGTCAGGACCCCACTCCACCTCCGTCGTAGTGGTCACATGGGCGGTTATGTAATCACGGGCTGGCCCAACCCTTCGAACTCTGGGCCAACACATTTTAAATAAACCATGAAGTCATATATGGTTAAGTGACAATGTGTGTGGTGCAATGGTATTGGCTTTGGATTAGAGTTGGCATGTCAAAGGTTTGACCCCTACTGCCTCTGCCCGAACTATTGCAAAGTTTTTGGTGGCCTCCCGGTCTGAGACGTGGCGGCCTCTGGATGGGCCACGTGTCAGCCCATGGTTGGCCACCCCACCAACCAATCAAAACCACACAAATTCAACCAATGAAATGAAGCCACTTGTCACCTGGTGATTCGTCGAGGAGCACGTTGACCAAGTCAACGTCCACATAACCTACCCATTAGCACCACGTTAGGAGTCCAGACTATTGACTAGGTTGTCATTTTTTTAAATTCATCTGTTTGGGAAAGTGAACAAAACTCGTTTCTAGAGTCATACGAAGTCTGCTTCATGCGAAATGAGTTGCACCGGATTCAGGATGACGAGCACTACGCGGTCGTCGAGTTTACACACTGTTGATTTGGGTTAGCATCGGATGTGTTCTAGCCATGAAAATTGGTGGAGAAGCTAAAGCACATGAGATCTCCAAGACCCAGAAATCGTTTTGGGAAATTCCATCCGAATGAGGAGTTATTAAAATAACTAATATTGTTAATGGGTTCCTAAGTCAAAACTTAGGAAAATAAAAATATTAATGTGTATTAATAAGGAAAAGGATGAGAAGCTTCTAAGAGATGAAGATAAAGTCTATTTTAACCTTAGCCATTGATTAGGGACTTAATCTCGGTCGTTGATTCATCAATAGGAAAAGTATAAGAGAAGACTTGAGGGTCATTTGGAGACACACCAGTAGATGCTCAGTATCCCAAGGAAAATTGATTTTCTCAGAGAGGAAGAAAAATCGATTTCAGAGGAAGAGTTGTAGGGTGGAGAGAGGGGGTGACTAGCAGCAGTCAGAAGCTCAGAAAGGGTGACGCATGGGCTCTTAGAGACAACACAAAGGAAGATGTAAATCATGAATGCAATGAAGGACAGAGTAGTGCAGAGCCAAGCAGGATGACACAGGGTTGACGCAGTTAAGAAAGGAAGTTCTCCAGGGTGTCATAAAGTCTAAGAGAAAGGTCTGAGGTGTTTTCTCCTAGTTTCTATGTAAAATCTTTCTATAAAAGCGATTGTTGCTGAAGATTAATAATAATATAATAATAATATCCATTTTTAAGGTCACGGCCAAGCCAGACACCAAATTGGTGTATGAGACCCCCTTGTTTGTGGGACAAGGGACCCACCTTCGCGCAGCGATTTGACTGCTAAGTCTACGAAGGCATACATACTCTACCCCCCTCTGGTTTTGAACCTGTGACCTCTTAGGAGGAAAAACATGCTCTTAACCATTAGGCTAAAAACCCTCCTCTGTTGCACCGATTTTCTCGCATTGGATTTTTCCGGGGACAATTGTCCAAAAATAATTGTGTTAATGTGTCTAATTCTTGTGCATATATTTGTTTTTGTATAATGGTTTGATATTTGTAGAAGAATTTATTTTAATATTTACTCAATGGTTTTCATAAATAGCTTACTTCTCACATGGTATCAGAGCAAAGATTCGGAGAAAGGAAGGGAAAATCAGTTATGGGTCAAGGACATGATGCAGAGGCATCCACGTTAGGAGACTCGCGCATATTTTAAGAAGAATGCACAAGAGATAGAAATTTCGATTTCTCTATGCTAGCTTCCAGATTGGAAGAAGAAGTTGCTTGCGTGACAAGCTCTGCATTGTCATGGGTATGGTATATAGATAGTGCTTCCTCTTGGCATATGACAGGAATCTAGGAATGTTTCTCATATTATCAGGAGGAAAGAATGAATTTTCAAATCACCATGGGGAATAAGGCAAAGTGTACTCTAGTAGGGAAGGGTACTATAGTTTTTCAAACATAAACAAGAGAGCAGTTCTGAGCTACCAATGTGCTGCATGTGCTAGGACTAGGGATGAACTTACTTTCTGTATCTCAACTTCAAAGCAAGGCCTATGACGTTTTCTTCATTGAGGAGAAAGTATACATAAAACACCCGAGTTGGAAAAAGAAGGTGCATATTGTAATCATAAGTAACAGGTTGTATAGGTTGCAGCTAGAATCACCAATGGCACTGATAGGAAATAATGGAGGCAAGGATTTGAATGAACTTTGGCATGAAAGGATGGGACATTTGCACCATGGGACTCTGAGAATTCCAGGAAAACTATAACAGGAGTTTGAGATCTTAGTACGGAATGAGATGATGTATGCAGAGGGTGTGCTCTGGGCAAGTATGCCAAAGCAGTGTTTCCTATAAGTAGCAATAGAGTCAAGAATGTACTAGGATTGATACACTCAGATACTCACAGACTGATTTCCACAAAATATCTTAGTGGCATCGAATAATTCGTCACCTTCATCAATGACCACTCTAGGAAGACTTGGATTTATTTTCTGAAAACCAAGGATGAGGTTTTCGGTCGATTCAAAAAGTTCAAGGCTGTAGTGGGGAATCTGATAGGAAAGAAAATAAAAGTGTTGTGCTCAGACAATGGTGGAGATGATGTTGACAAGGACTTCACCGATTTTTAATCTAGGGAGGGCATCAGAATATAGTGGACAACTCCCTACAATCCGAAGTAGAATGGAGTAGTAGAAAGGAAGAACGTGACTATTGTGGAAGCAGCTAGGGCTATGATGTATGATCGAGATATGATAAAATTCTTGTGGGCAGAAGCATGTAGCACGGAAGTCTATGTCCAAAATAGAACCCCTCATAGGGCATTGGGAAAAATTACTCCAGAGCAGATCTTCACCAGAAAGTCACCTGAAGTCAGTCATTTCAGGATATTTGGGAGTTTAGCATATTTTTGTATACCCAAGGAGAAGAGGAAGAAGTTAGATCAAACTACAGAGAATCAAAGAGGGCGCATTGGGTAACAACCAAATATGTTCTCAAATATATACAGGGAACAATCGAGTATAGAATCTTCTACACTATAAGTAATGGTATCAAACTGAGTGGGTTTACTCATGCAAATTGGGCTGGAAGTTCAGTAGCTCGGAAAAGTACCTCTGGGTACTGTTTCAACATTTGATCGGGGATGACCTCCTGGTGCAATAGGAAACATAAATCCATAGCTCTGAGCTTAGCTGAAACAGAATATATGGCCGCTAGCACAACTTCGTGAGAAGCTGTATGACTTAAAAAATTGCTTGTGAACCTATTCAGAAGAAGGATGGAGGTGACCAGGATCATGTGTGATAATCAGAGTTGCATCAAGCTCTCTAAGAATCTAGTATTTCATGATCAGTCAAAGCACATTGATATTCGATGTCACTTTTTTAGAGACTGTTTCCAACGAGAAGTTGTACAGTTGAGCTACACTATTAGAACACGTGGCGGACATCCTTACCAAGGCCCTTGGAAGAACAAAGTTCGTTTATTTCAGGGACAAGATGGGGATGACAAAGAATCCATTTATGTAGAAGAAATTGATAAGTGTCAGGTGTTGCAATGCAACAGTTAGCAGTGCTATGGGCAACATGATGCAGCATTTGAGAGAGAGTTGCAATGAAGATGTAATGTTGGGAGGAAGGACCGGCAGCAGCACAGATGCAGAAGGAGCTACAGTATAGATGTAGCAGTGGCAGTGATAGAAGCCATGGGTAGCAGTACAGGAAGCAGTAGTGCAAAGGATGTTGGGTAGCATGCCAAGCATCAGCACAGGTACTGGTGCTGGATGATCAAGGTAATGTTCAGTGGTGGAGCATTACTAAAGCACATTCCTCACTAAGAGGGAGTGTTGATTTGGGGTAGCATCGGATGTGCTCTAGCAATGAAAATTGGTGCAGAGGCTAAAGCACATGAGATCTCCATGATCCAAAAATTGTTTTGGGAAATTCCATCACAATGAGGAGTTATTAAAATAATTCATATTTTTAATGGGTTCCTAAGTTTAAACATAGGAAAATAAAAATATTAATGCATATTAATAAGGATAAGGGTGAGAAAATTCTAAGAGACGAAGATCAAGTCTATTTTAATCTTAGTCATTGATTAGGGACTTAATCTCGTCCATTGATTCATCAATAGGAAAAGTATATGAGAAGACTCGAGGGTCATTTGGAGACACACCAACAAATAGTCAGTATCCCAAGGAAAATCGATTTTCTGAGAGAGGAAGAAAATCGATTGCAAAGGGAGATTTGCAAGGTGGAGAAAGAGGGGCGACTAGCAGTAGTCATGAAGCTCAAAAAGGGTGACGCAGGGGCTTTGAGAGACAACGCAGAGGAAGATGCAGATCAAGGACACAATGAAGGATAGTGCAACGCAGAGCCAAGCAGGATGATGCAAGTCTGATGTAGCTAAGAAAGGAAGTCCTCCAGGGTGTCAGAAAGTCTCAGAGAAAGGTATTAGGTGTTTTCTCCTAGTGTTTAATCAGATCTTAGTACATCCAGATGATCAGCTGAAAACTACATTCAAGTCAAAATGGGGCACTTGTGCTTATCAAAAGATGCCATTTGGACTGATTAATATCAGTGCCACTTTCTAGAGAGCCATGGACATAGCCTTCAAAGGTTTAGTAAACAAATCAGTAATAATCTACTTAGATGATATAACTGTATATTCCAGAAAGCACAGCAATCATCCAAAGGATTTAAATCAAATCTTTGAACATTGCCAAAGGTATGGGATTTCTCTTAATTCCAAGAAGTCTTTTTTCGCGTTAAGTGAAGGAAAGCTCCTTGGATTCATTATGTCCAAAGCAGGGATTCATATTGACCTTGCAGAATTAGAGAAATATCTGAAATACCTTTACTGCATAACAAAAACTCAATGCAATCTTTCCTAGGTTAGATAAATTTTGTTAAAATGTTTGTCCCTGACTTCTCACGAATTGTTTTACCTCTTTAGTCCATGATAAAGAAAAAGTCTCTGTTTAAATAGGGACACTCAGAACATAAAATCTTTAACTTGATCAAACAAGCAATCATAAATGCCCCATCTTTAATAATGTCGAATGTTTCAAATCATTTCATTTTATATACTTTGTTTACATATATATAAAAATGTAAATGTATTTTATAATTATATAAAATTATAAATATAAATGTATTTTAATTAATTATAAATGTAAATACATTTTTATATACTTACTTTCTTTCTTTCTTTCATTCATATATAATATATATTTGTATATGTATTTTATAATCAATTAAAATTATTAATATTAATATATATGTTTTGAAAATTTATTTATCAATTTTTATCTTTTAACCTGGAATTACTTTAAAGGAATGTATTCGTATTTTCATAATTAGAAGTTTTTTTTGTACGAAAACATATTTATTTTGTTTTCATCTATATATTTTATATTTTATTTATTTATATTGTCTTACACAATTGTGTTTCTATCATTGTCATTGTTATTTAATACATTGTTTCAAACCACTTATTCAATTTAGTTAACATCTCCAAAGACAATTTCACATTGTTGCTATTATTTATTTCCATAAATTTTGTAATAATGATGCGAAAGATTTTGAATTTATAAAAAAATAATAAATACATCATATATGTATAAAATCTTTATAATTATGATAAAATTTTAGTTAAATATGATTCCTAAAGTTTATCTCTTTAAATATAAATAAGTAAAGTATGTTGATAGAGATATTGATATGAGTGAAGGTATCACTAATGGGTTATTCTAATTCGTCATGTTTTGTTTATAGCCCATGACATAATTACACATCAGGCTGTTGAGATTGTATCAACAAATACGTTGGTTGTAGTATTATAATATTTTTTATTATTTGAAAAATAAATTACATTAATTATTATTATAAAAATATTTAAAATTATTACTTAAATATCAAAATATAATAGTTTTAATAAAATTAAAATCATGTTACTATTATAATTGTATAATTTACATGGTTGGTAATGGTAATAGACATAATTTTATATAGGCATCAAGCCACTTACTTTATGATACATTTCAAATTGCCAAGACTAAAAAAACATCAAATTTTAACTATATTATAACTTTATTTAAATGATTGTTTATTGTTATTATTATTGATAAAATATGGTATATGTGTTAAACCCTATAATATATAAAGAAATATAATAAGAACCTTAATTGTGGAGATTTTTATCGGTAATTTATTATAATGTTTTTTAAGATGTAAATAGACTTTGTTACAATATTATAGGTCAATATCACATTCCCAAAATCCATATATATTTATATATATTATATATATATATGATTTTATATTATTCTTGTATTGAGAGGCACTCTACATCCCAGTATGGGAGTGATGTCGTAAAACTTAATGTAATGTAATGTTATGATGAACCAGTCAAATTATTTTAAATAAAATTAAAAAATAATAATTATTAAGATAAGTTTGAGTTAGTCATTCAATGGGTTTATCAATTATGGTTTACAAGCCCATGGTATTTATTAAGATGAAGTCTATTTAAATGCTTAAGGAATCCAATATCAAACTTGTCCCTTTCAACACTTGGTAGATCTAGATTTAAGATGGATGTAAGATGGTTTTAATTAAATTGAAAAGTAAAAAAGTACCTTTGAAATAAATATCAACTCTCTATCCATAACTACTATTAAAAATATTCCATGGATATTTTTGTAAAGGTTAAATCCTACTGTTGGCTTATTAATTATTGATAATTAAATTAAAATTCCTAAAGTCCTATTTCATAACAGAAACACTTATAAATATAATTAATTGCTTAAAACACTTTTACACATATTAACTTTAAGAAAGATTAATTATTAATTATGCCAACACGTACATCTATTTTCGAATAGGGTTTCTAGAATATTAAACAGTTATCAATAATTGTGTCAATAGGCATGTCCATTTTAGAGATAGACATGTCCATTTTGGAATAAGACTTCAAAAATTTTAATTTAATTATCAATAATTAGTAGGTGCATGGTAGAGATTTTAGATAAACCCAATATCATTCATCGTGAATATTAAATCTCAGATAATTTTTACTAATTCTTTGATTTTTTTCCACTAATGGTCCTACAAAATTACCAGCTAAATTGTACAATAGATGAAAATTGTTAATTCACATGGGCCCCACTTCACATCCCTTCCCTTCCTTACAAAAAAATCAATCTAGAAAAAGAGTGATACAAATTTATGATTGCGATATTGCGGTATCACATATCGCATATTGCAATTTCATTTGGCACTTGTTTTAAAATTGTGATTGGCAATCGCCAATTTGAAAAACATGCGAGAGGTTAAAAAAAAAAAATATAAAGTTTCTTTCGATCCCTCATTATACCTTCCAACACTGTGACCTCATCCTCACCTCATCCTCCACCTTATCCCTCCATCTCACTCTCCACTCACTCCTTATCCCCCATAACTCACCTCCCTTTATAACTCCACTACTCCTTCAGACTTCAGGTAACTTGTTTAATTTTGACTTGTTTGATTGTTATGGATTGATTCTAATGGTTTGTTTTTATTATGAGATTTGAGTTAAAAATATTAAAATATAAATATAATAAAATTTATATTTATAATTTTAATAAAATTTTAATTATAATATATATATATATATATATATATATATATATATATATATATAAATTTTAATATTTTAGTTAATTACTAAATATTGTTTAATTTTGTTTTTAATTAAATTTGTAATTAATTAAAATTAATAACATAATTACAATTAATTTTTATTAATTAATTAATATTTGTAATCTAATTTAGGATTTGATTTTTAATAAAGATTTCTTATTTTTAGCCCACGCAACATATTTTCTAGAATTCTAGCAGTTTTAACTATTAACTTTGAAATCTCATAAATGGAGTTTTATTTGGCCAAATGAGGCGCACGATAGTTCCTTAGAAAGGAAAAGCTATGGATAATATTTCTGAAGAAGTTTCATTTCCAGATTTGATCATTTAATAGATCTAAAATACAGAAGCAGTAAAGCTCCAAATTTTTAAATATAACTAATTTTTTGAGTTTAATTTTCTACATTCTCATTTGCTCATAGCCTCTTCTGAGTGTAGATCCATGCATCTATGTGAACCTTGACCAATTAAATCATCACAGGCATCAATAGAAAGCTTTGATTTCTTTTTAAATTATTTATTTAATCAAATTTGATTAGATATGTGTTAATTCTAGATTTGGTATTTTGATTTGATTTTGCATTTTAAATTGGTTTTTTGCAGGGAAACAGTTGAAAATACTAGGAGAAGAAGATCTCAATCAATGAGAATGCTCCAACAATAGAAGAATGGAATTTTGGGCCAATGAAAGTTGATGGATAAGATTTATTCTTCAACAAACTTTCCTATTTTGAATTCTTTTGTAAATATTATAAATAAGAGATTGTAGAATGTATTAGGGGCTTCTCTCCTCTGCAATTATGGAATTCTAACAACACTACTATAATAGGGATTTAGAGTTGTAGGTGAGAGAAGAGAAAATCTCAAATCTAGGGATTATTAAGGATTTTTCTTTTGCATTCCGAATTATGTATGGAGAATAGAGCTTGCATTGTTGCAGCTCTTGTTGTAACAACGGAAATTCAAACATTGTAGAGGACTGTTGGAGACCATAGCCACAGAAATGGATTCAATAAATTGGTATTTCTAATACTATTGTTTTAAATACTAGTGTCATTTTATGATGGCAGGAATGTGTCATTTTATTCATATTTGTGCACTATTGTTAGTATGAGTAATTTGTCTCAATCATATGTTATTATTTATCTCTGCTCTTATGGGTTGAATTCTGATTTATGAGTAACTATTTACCCAGAAATCTGTATTTTAATATTGATTTAACAAATAATGATATGTTGTGAACTATTTCCTCATCTTATCATTTAATTATTCGAATTATTGATTTAACAATCAATATCATTTTGTGAACTACTTCCTAAATGTTGTTGGTTGATTATATCAGTTAAGAGGTCTTTGAATAGAATGTGTTTTAGTATTCATAAGGTCAGATAATTGAAATACTTCGTTAACTTGATATTCATTATAAGCCAGACATATTTAAATCCCAATCATTTAAATATTTTGCTCTTAGTTGGGTTAAATCTATATTTGCCTAATTGAGATAGGATTAGGATTTAGTTTCTTTTGCTTGTATTTTAGAATAATTTTGAATTTAGATTAATTCTACATTCTTAAAATTCCTCTTCACAAAGAGGAAAACTTTCATTGTGGCTTGGTTGAGCCCCAGATCAACTTAAGCATCACTTTCTTGCCTGATCAGCAAGAGGGATGATCTGATGTCTCTTCTCCATTGGTGGATGAAATTCATATTGTAAGCCATTGGAGATGGATAGTAGGTAATTGGACCTAGTTAAACTAGTCAGAACCACCATCCCAAATGGAAAAGGATTTTCTTTAAGGTCTGGATCGGGTGGTCATCCCCAATGTTGTTGCAGAGAATTTTGATGCATCAACACAACCCAGAATTATGAGCCACTTTTCCAAGGCTAGGACTCAGGCCTCTACCCTGAACTTTATGAAACTCCTAGAAATGATAAATAACAAGATGAAAAGACTCTATTGAAAAACTTGAACAAGTAACTGACCTGACAAGGCCTATCCATGACAAAAATTCCCTCAAACACATTATGAACGTGTAATCTACAGGTCATAGCAACATATCTAAACATAAGGGTCTCATACTTATCTGAGATTCATCAAGAATGATTGGTTCCCTCTCATAATAGCTACATTATCATCTACTAGATCATGCATTCATTAACATTTCATTTACTAAACAAAACAAGATGAGAGCCATAACTCAAGCATGTCATAAACCATGTTTATAACCAGCATATAGACAACATAATAACAATGATATAACAACCATTATAACCACATAATAACAAATACATTTACACATAATACACAACGGGAAAAGAGCTCTTATTAACATATAAAAAAACCAACCAAGCTAGGGACATCCACGAACCACCCAACCATAGATTGTGCTAAATAAAATCTTTCTTTTAGTTAATCACCCCTGTGCCATATTCCAAGCATGAATGTGGGACTCACAACAGAACTAATCAAGGCTTCCTTAGGCTTTATTGTGTATCCCGCCAAGGGATTCCTAGGCCCAAACAATAAACACACACTACAGAATTTACCACAATTGTGCCATATACCGATTGAGGGATCACTAAGTCCTAAATAAACATGTATGCCTTCAGATATCTCCACCTAAACAGTGAGTAATTTGTATGTCTCCATCGTCTGGGCTTTACCGTATCCTGCCATTACCGATCAAGGGATTCCTAGTCCCAATGAGGGTATTCACCTCTAGGCTTTACCATGTATCCTGCCATTACTAGTCAAGTGATTCCTAGGTTGAACAAGGGTATTCACAACCAGGATTTATAGTGTATCACGTCATTAGTAGTCAAGGGATTCCCAGGCCTTGTGATTTTTCCTAAGACCACCCCACTCAATTTCAAAACCATCAAGAAATCCAGCTAAGAAAATTAAGAGAAATCCTATCACACCATTACTATTCAAGAATGGAAAGGAAAGGCTTAAAACCACTGTCACACCTGGGAAAATCCACGAAAATGACATTAAAAAAACCAAATACACACATGCATGTGCCATGCATGCCAAAACTAGCAAGGAAATCATACATGCAACTCAATACTTTCAAGTAATCATGTTGTAGTAGATTGATCCCACTCTTCCTTGCTTGATATTTACTTCCCTTTGCTTTCTTTTCCTTCCTTTTCGTTTCTTCCTCCAATGCTAGAGTGCCCCAAGAATACTCTATGTATGAGAGAATGAGAGTAGAGAGAATAGAGAGAGAGATCCAAATCTAAAGTGACAAAAGGTTGTGAAATAATCCTTAAAAGCCTTTTTATTAATGAGGCCTCTATTTTCTTCAATTTCCATTATTTTTCTTTCATTTTCCTCTTCACATGCAACATGTGACCTTTCACCTTCCTTTTCTCCTATTTTCCTTTATTTTCATAAATAAAATTCCAATTAATGTCTCTTGCCTTTTCAAAGCCTTTTCCATTTCCTTTTCCAATTTCCTTAGCCATAATAAACCAATTGAACACCCACACTAGGATGTTTTGGCCAACATTCATCTTGGAATAAGTGTCTCATAACCTTCATCTTATTTTTCCTATATTAACTTTATTACATAGATTTTTAACCCGGGGGTTGTTACAACCTTATTGCCCAAATGTAGCATAATGCATATTCAGACAACTCCAAGTTTCACTATGCAAAGTTTAGAATGTTTAGTTGAATAATTTAATAAAATTGAATTGTAATATTATTATTTTTGCATATCAATTGTCTCAATTTGTAAGTAATATTCAACTTTTGATGTTCCTTACAAATTTCTGCAAAAGATATTTCTTGTGGATATTTCATACAAATTGACACCATATATAATGGTATGAACCCTATCGCCTAGTATCGATTGAACCCTATGTGAATGTCATCACATAAGAAGGTGAGGTTTATATAAATATGAATATAATTGTGTTTTGTAAAATAATTTCACAAAATAATCATTTTCTAGTAGCTTACATCTATGAAAAGTATATATTAATCTTCTCCATGCTATATTCATACCAGTTTAACATAATCCTCAATTTCAATGGTAGGGTCGACATTGCCCTACAACACTTGATATGATTGATGTCTATTGACGTTTACCAACTATTTAATTTATATGGTTCCGCTAGTTATGTTATTTTTTCAAAATTCAATATACATACTTGAAGAATTCAATAATCACACTTTGAATCCAATATATTTCACATATTCTAATAATTTGTAATAATTTTTCGAGCCTTAGAATTAATATATTTCTCCTAAAAAAATTATAACTTAGCATAGCCATATAAATTAAATAGCTCATAAAATTCGATAGACAACAAAACACTAGCTTTATGATACATATCACATTAAAAAACACACACACACACACACACATATAAATTTGGAGATTCATCCCACTTTACCATGGAGATTCTTAATAAATGGAGTTTTTTACAATACCACATGCCTAAATAATCATAAATCATATTCATATGACATATTTTTTAATTAATCAATTAAATTAATTAAAATCATAAAAAGAGCATAAATGTTATTAAGATAAATATCAATGTCTAAGATATGACTAATATTAAAAATATTTTAAAATATTCTATACAAGTGAAATCTTTAGCATCTATCCCCACAGCTCAGTGATGGACAACAATTACAAAGCATTAACTAACTCCATGAATGCCACCCCTAGAATGTATGAACCAGAGTTCTGGTAGTACCATTGACATGCCCTCTACCATGCTCATTGTTGAGACAGGGAGTCAGTGGCAAGCCCACCCTCCCTTATCATTTATGGCCTAAGTTGGCCTGGCACACTCATCCTACAACATGGTGAGTTAGGTATCATGATAAAAGGTACATCTCTAGGCGAAAATGGATATTTATTCCTTAGAAACCTAAATACTGTGGTAGAATTGGGTCAACAAGATTTATGATAGGAACTCTTGTAGACATAGTGTGTGAGCATGGTCTCCCCCATGGAGGTGGTAGGGGAAGGGACCCGCCTCCCCTCCCACCATGGCATCGACAGGAAAATGAGCATTTTGATACTAGCATCCCCCATTATCATCGACAAATGATAGTTGTTGCAGTAGCTTCAAATCATGGGAGACCGCCTTTGGGCTATGTGCGATCTTCTTGGTCACCACTTTAGGGGCCACAAGGATGTGAATGTTTTGCTAGAGGTCAATGTTATGGATCTCTACTTTTATCTACATCACACTAAAGTTATGCTACGAAGAGTTGTTGGTACCCTAGGCAAGTCGCTATAAATCTCCTCTTCCCCTTCAACTGATACAGTGAATGATTCCATTTTTCACTCCCCTGTTCAGATGGTCACACACCATGCTAGGCTCTGTAGTCCATCGCCCAAGTGTCAAGATCTATACAGAGACATGAATACCTCTTCTATTTACCTGGGTCCCTCGTGTAGCAAGGATTCCCACATCGGAAATCATGGTGCCACGTAGACCCCTCAGTAGACAGTGTAACCATTGAAATCTGGTCAACTTGCCTCCATAGTGGACCTCCTCCCTGATGATGAAGACTATTACAATCCTACCCTATTGGTTTGGGAAGACTCTCCAAAGCACTAGTTGGGAAAGGCACGCACCTCTAGGTAGTTTTTCATGTAGCCACCACACAGTGTCTCAACAATTTTTGATTTCCCTTCCCTCTAGTATTTCATGTCAAGAGGCAAAGGAATTTCTAAGAGGAAACTTGATTTCTCCTTTTTGGGCAGATGTTTCCTCCTCTTCTTTCACTTTTTTGACTTACAGTATCTTGGTCCTTGACTATAGCTGGTATTTGTCGAGAAAAAGAGCTCTAATGCATTTAATTTTTGTACAATGGTTGTAATACAAAAGCTTATAACTTACAAAAAAAAGACAAATATTTACCATCTATGTAATAATTACTAATAGTTAAATTAAAATTATGAAAACTTGTTCAAAAATATACACAATTATCGAAATAATAGGCTTTTATTTTCTAACAATATTACATGTTTGAAAAGAAATACAATAAATATTTTTCTCTCTTATATTATAATAAGAATTATGTATGAATATACTAAATTGATTTACTCTAATATATTTTATTCAATTGTTTGTTTATGTTGGTGTTGGGACGTGGAATTGGCATCATTTCACATTCATTTTCCTATCCTTTCTTTAGCCTTTTTTTTACTGTCAGGACCATACTTTAACACCATAACAACTACTATCAACCTAAGTATGTCTCTTTTTATATGTCATCCTTATGATCTAATTCTACTTGTAATTTGGCATGAGAACTACTAATTTAGGCTATTTTTATTATAAAACTGACAAATGGGTTGTTTCAGGGTATGTGGTACGTTGAGATGTTATTACAAGATTACACTATCCAATTCTGCCTCACCAAGAATTGGACAAGAACTCGTTGAATGTTGTTGATACACGCTAGACTTATTTTGGACACATTGATCTCCTTTAATCATTAATGAAGACTGATCTGGAAAAGTATTTAGTCAAATTCAGTTCAACTGCCAAAGGAGATATTCATGGACAACACAACATAAACAGTTAGGATTTTCCACAAATGAATTACTGTAATTTGGAAAAGTTGTTACAAATTTGTCCTAACCATGGAAATTATTATTAAACAATTAATATGTATTCTTGATTTAGATCACATGATAATCAAGAGATTCTCATGATGATCTTACCTTTTTTCAATATATTGATTCAAAAGAAAACAACTTCGATCAGTGCCTTAAAAGGGGATTCATTTCAAATGTGGGTCTTATTCAAACTCGACCTTATCAAGATGATTTACTATTCGAAATATTTTCCAATAAGAACCAGGAAATATTTCATCGTATTCAAGATTGGTTTGTAACCGAAAACTCAAAAAACATAATTGGAAATGAAGACATATATAATAGTCTGAAATTATAAAAAGGCATGCTTTCTGCCTGTAAGCAGACAAATAGGGACACATAGATAGAAATAGAAAGAGGAGGAGAGCACCAAAATTTTGATCATGTATGTTTCATTAATGAAAATCTCAACCATTCATGACACCCTAAATTTATGTTGATCAGCTTCTGTGTTGTGTAGTCTACCATCCCTTTTTAGGGACGAAGGGCCCTCCTTCTTAAAAAGGATCACTGGTTAGGAAGGTACTTTAGTAACTTGATTTATTTCCTCTCAATTATGATTAATGTATGATTACTATTAATCATTTTCATGCTTAATGTTTTCATAATTCTAACATATGTATTGTGTAACAACATAGATCCTAGACCGGTTCCTTTTTTTGGTGTGATAGTTGTTTAATCCTCGTTATAATTTGGTGATGTTTTTATTTCATTTGAGTGTGTGTTTCAACATTGCTTGAGTGAATGGTTTCTAGGAGTGTTGTTTCCTTTTGAATAAGAGTGAATGTGTGACAGAGTTGTTTGTTCTGCAAAGTGTGTTTATTTTTTGAAAAAGCTAGCGAGGATTGAGAGTGTAATAGATAGAGCGTTTGATTTTTTAGAGTGTTATTACAATGATTGGGTTTGAGATTCCATAGCACTAGTCATCATTTTTCCTTTCATATACTTTTCTAGCCTTGAAATAAAAAGACTTACCTGGATTGACAATTAATGTGAGAGTCAGATATGTTGCTCTGAATTAAAAGAACAATTTTTCCACCTAAAATTTTGGTGCCATTGTTGGGGAAGGCTATTAGAGGTGCATATGTGTGACTATTTTAGATGCATGTGTATATTGAAAGTGTGGTAGATGTGTTCCTTACTTTCAGGTTTTCAGGTGGTAAGACGAGAGGTAAGAACCTGTGCATCATTTCAACATACTGAGGTGGGCTTAACCTCGTAGGAATCAAGACACATAGGATTGCATTACATGAGTAATGAAGAAGAAAAAAACTAACTACACAGGTGGAAGAGGATGAGGTAGGAAGAAGAGCAATTAAGACTTGGGAAGAGTGACTTGCATACAAGATATTATTTCAAAAGCTGAAGAAGAATCATCTAGTCGGGAAAAGGTGACCAAGAAGAAGTAATCAGGAAAATTTGCTCCATGGAGGTCAAAATCTCATGATACATCTATGTTGGGTGCACATATCAAGGAGATAGAGTTTTTGGAAACTTTAATTTCAGAAACCATCCCTAGAGTTTCTAGCCCCTATGTATTAGAAGAGGGTGACAATCTAGATTTGAAAGAAGAATACAAGGATATTGTTGTGCTATTCAACAATCCCCCATTTATTAATAGTAGTAGTTAATATTACATTAATAAATGGGGACCCTTTAGAAAAAATACCTCCAAACATAAACTTAGCATTTAGGCATTTTTCTCATTTAATTTTGGAATAAAGCAAGATATCAATCAAACGCCTTTTCAAAAGAACTACTAAATGCTTGCCTTCTCGCATATTGCATGATTAAGCATCATTAAAACCCTTGCTAACCCACCATATCTAGTGAAAAACGATTAAAAGAGGACTCTACGCTTTATACCTCGAAACTATCATATTTTTGACATAAGCTAGGTCCTAATGCTTTTCTCTTTAAAACCAAGTCTCACATCGCATATCACTATTTATGAAGAACCTACCTTAAAAGGTTATCTCAAAACAAGCAAAATGTGAAATTGCAATGGCATCGTAACCTTTATCGAATCGCATTTCGAGCATTCAAAAGAACACTGCAAACTTACCATCGTTTGATGTTTCGAAATGCGATCAAGACCCGGACCCACTCCTTGAATACATTACGAACAAATGTTTAGACCTGCGGCTTATTAAAAAGGGTCTTTACATAGAAAAACCTGACAAGTAGCTATGTTTTGAGACAATAAACGAGCGAATCACATCTCGTAGAAATGCAAGGGAGGGTAAGAAAAGAGAAAAGGAATAATGCAATATTGTGATCTGCGATATTGCTTCGCAAATCGCAAAATTGCCATTATCGCAATTCAAAAGCTCGCCATCTTAAAAGCTTTCTTCATGATTTATGATGCAAACATTTATGAGCATTAAAGCTAAGAGATAATGAAGCATTAGTGGGCATTTAGTAAGAGTTATCCTTTTATCACCTTTACAAATTATCCGCATTATTCCTTTTTACGTTCATTATCATCTTTGTGTATCTGATAGTTGTTGTTCTTCACTTTCAGGGAAAATACACAGAGCAAATTGTTGGGAGCAATGGTGAAGAAAGGCAAGGTAGTCATCTCTGAGAAATCAGAAATGACTCCTCTATTTACGGATACTACATGCAGAAGAGAGGGAGGAACCTCTACTTGGGAAGCCATGTATAATATACTGGAGAAAGAGCAACCAAGGGTTCTGGAAATAAAAGTCACAGTTGACGGACGTGATTCCTCAGATGCTTCCATGTTTGAGACAACATGCTCATTTTTGCATTGCAGAGTTGCGCATCTGAAGATAATCCCTTATACAGACATGGTTAAATGGGTTATTGATGAAGTCGACATCTCAGACAGAGAATTCAAGACCAGAAGCCAAGAGGTTATGGGATCTTTTACGCCAGATAACCTGCGGCTCATGTACCACCTACCAGAACCACAAGTCATCTACAACAAGCAGTTCATCGAGAAGTTTGCCAAAGAGAACGAGGACCCAAAATATTGCACCTGGACCTGGTCAAATAATGAGGGAAAAAAAAGACAAGAACGGTATGTACTCTACTGCGTCTATTTGTCCCTCTCATAGTTTTACAGCGGCCATGTTATGTAGACTATTTGGAAAACCCGATAGCACTAAATTTTCCCCATAATGGTTTCCATTAATAGATGCAGCCGTAAACGCAACTATAATGAATTGGGCAGAAATTTTGTTTGATAATTTAGAAAGAATAATAATGGAGTATAGAAGGAAAAAATGTGTTGCTTCGAGGGTCTACCCTCCATTTTTTATGAGCGCCTATGTAATGGATGCAATTTGTTTTGGTGTTGGAAATAAAACTGAGAGGGGGGTGAATCAGTATTTACAAGTCAATAACTTTTTCATTTCCATAATCAGATTTGTATATGCTACTTCAATGAAGGGAACTTGCATGTGCACACAATTATTCTTAAGGAATCAGTGTATATCCAGTGAACTTATGATTCAGTTAATTCATCATATGTTGATCTTTAATCAGTGCATCAATACTTTATTAAACATTAAACAGTATCCATGCCAAGTAATAACAGAATAAACCATCACACATAAGCGACACACATGAACACTAAGATTTAAGGTGGAAACCCAATAAGGGTGAAAACCACCTGTTGTTGTCATCTCTGTCTTCTTTTAATAATAAGAAAAGTTGTTTACAATCTTGTACTGGTGTAGACTCATACCAGTACGCAGTAGAAGGCTACAACCTTCTCTCATTCTCCAGCTTCTTCTAGAAGGAAATTACAACCCCCTAGTTCTTGTACTAGCTAATATATTTACTAGTATGTAGGTTTCAACCTACAGAAGGCTACAACCTTCACTCGTTCTCCAGCTGCTACTAGAAGGGAACTCCAACCCCCTAATCAAATCACCAACCACTATTGGCAGGAAGCTTCGACTTCCTCACTGAAGGCTCCTACCCTCAATATCCTCCAGGGACCACGTTTCATAAATTTTCACACTGGATGCTCCTGGTACACAACAACACTATACATAGGCTACTTTTCATCAAATTTTCACACTAGACCCATTAGTAACATTGAAGCTCAAATTCAATCACCACTGCAATACATCCATCAAATACATCTAAATCAAACAATCACTTAAACTCAATCATCAATATCTAATATAACTGAAACCCAATCATCAATATCTGAATCAATCAATCACTAAAACCTCTGACAAAAAACAATCATTGAATATCTGAATCAAACAATCATTGAACCTCTGACACAACTGAATCAACCATTCATTCAAACTTAATCAAATTCAACCAATCAACTGGAACAAACAAATCACTATAACCAGTACATAGATCTGAACCCAGAACACTACATCATCATTCAGAACCAGCTGTAACCTCAAAAACCATGCATCAGAATGTATACGCTACTTGGTTGAAACCAAACTGCGTGTATATGTTACTTCCATTAATAAAACCTGTGTATACCTTCAAAACTACTGTAAATATAAAATTTTGAATCAAGTCTATACCAACCACCAATATACTAAACATCTATTGTCAACTTACAGAGATTTACACAGGCAACAATAGAGACCACTTCTTCTCACTTATAAAATAAATCAATCAATATCAGCCTCCTTATGCATTCAGTTTTATCTTCAAATCTAAGAAGACTTCATTGACAGACAATAGTAGAACAACATCACTGATTTGATAGATTAGTCATCCTTGAACATCAAGATTTTATTTTGCATACGCTACTTGGAAGAGCCGAACCAACGTGTATACGTAGCTTCACCAAAGCGAACCAATGTATAAACCTAAAAATACTTACTTATAACTTCGTTGCAATTCCCAACTTCAGACATACCCAGATCATCACATATAAAGGATAAAACATGTGTTAGCAATCATATCTAGCCCATCCATTATCAGATCACATAATGATAAGTCATTATGATATTGAATCATAATTAGATCTCATCCATCATCAAATACTCATGTGCATATTTAGTCTAGATCAAGCAAAGCATCATAAACTCATAACATGCATATTTTTTTTTGATATAACACTTCATAAGACATTAATTACTTATGCCCTTAGCCATTTGATCTTCTCCTCCTTATATACTTAGATCCTTTATCAATACCTCGGACCAAAAACACTTAGGACCAATACCTTGGACCAAATACCTCGGACGAAAACCTTGGTTTTCCAACATGTATGTGATTTTCATCCTGAGAGAGTGCATGTATACGTATACGCTCTTTTTGTTCTGTGGACCAGCGTGTATATGTTGTCTTGACTAAGTGGACCTACGTATACTTCTTAAACTTCTTTACATCAACCTTTTCCTTTACATTCTTTATTCTAATCAGTAGACCTAAGTTCCATCTTTCTATTCTTCTGTACCAATGTCCTGTTACTTCTGAATAGACCTGTTACACTATAATTTGCCATATTACTTTTGAAATGATTCCTTTGAACTGCCATGCATTCTGTCACATCTGATATCTCTCCTATAGATTCATTTAGTTACGTAGATTCATCTAGTTACCATATACAAGTGATTTGTTCTATTACAAGTGGGTTTCCATCAAGTACAACACATGTATCATAATGCCAACATTTTCTTCGAAATTTCCTACCATGGGATGGAAGTAGACTATCCAAAATCCACTTCCCATTTAGATATACCATAAATACATGTGGGAATCTCAGTTTCAACCACATTTTTACAAAATTTGTCATGGATTTATGCTCCCTATCCACAAATAGCTTTATAACTGAGATGCCCCCATGTTTTCCAAAGAAGCTGAGGTAGATATCCTCCCAGTGGCTAAATGGTTTGGGGAGGAAACATTTACGTATATTAGGGTATTTGGCAGCATTACCTTCCCCCATGTCCTGTTTCGGACAAACTGATGGCTAGAGAGATAGCCTATCAAATAGCTAGCAAGGGAGGGACGAGAAAACATTAAAGAAAGAAAAAAAGGCCATTTGACTTACATTCCCTTTACAGTGTGGAGAATTTTCATTACATGACCTGGGGCATGCATTCAAGGAAGCAGAGATTATGTTATCTCTATAATTACCTAAATTACCAACAAGGCAATATGACCCATTCAACACTATCAAATACTTTACCACCATGGTAAAAATAAAAGTATTCAATAATGAGGAAGATGCATTTGATGACTTCTTTTTGCATAAGAACACCTTCACAGAGGTGAAGCATATGGCACAATTACTTTTTGACCGTGAAGATCTTGAAACCTTTTATGAGTACAAAGAAAGGAGGCTAATGAAGGTCCCATTGAACCAATAAGGGAGCCTACTCCAAATGTAAGTCTAGAAGGAGATTCCAAAGAAAATTCTAAAACTGATCTTGGAGCAGAATCCCAAGAGAAATCTACCAGGGAGTCAAAGAAGTCATCACAAAATGGGAAAAGTATAAGAAGGGAGTCGGAAAAAGATACATCCCAATCTATAGAAAATACAATTGAGAAAACTTCAGCTAGCAAACATGTTGAAATCCATTCCACCTCCACATAGCCAATAAAACCCCTGGTGATTGATCTAGAGGAAGAATGGGACAACTTTAATAAAAGTATCCATACAGAGGAACAAACGACAGAGTTGCAAACTCCACAATAGAAAGCAACTCAAGCAATTACAACAAAGGACACTATAAATACTCAAGAGGTAGAGCACATCCCTGTTAATCCCACCTCTGAAATTGTTTTGAGAATTGAGGAGATTCCCCCTCTAGATGTGTTTTATAGCCCACAATACAAAGCAGTTGTTAAAATACGAAGGAAGAAAAGGAAGTTGGATTCTACTGCTGCTACTACCCCTGATAATGAACCAATGGATGTTGTCTAGAAAGACTCTCCCATCGACCCATCCACCAACCTTACTAGACTGTCACAGTTTGTAGGTGCCTATGCTACATCGACCATCCACAAAGCAACAGAGGTGCAAATGTTGCTTAAGGAAAAATAAGATAAAATTATGTCGCTTGAACAACAATTATAGCAAGTAAAATCTGGCCAGCAAGCAGAGATACAATTAGTTAAGCTTCAACAAGAGTTCAAGTAGATGCCAATAAAACATCAAGCCAACTTAGCAGAGAAGGAAGCACAAATACAAGGAATAACTGATCTACATAAAGATGATCCAAAAATTGATCAGTTTATTACTGAAGCGCTCGGCCTTAACTCCCAGCTGATGCACTGAAAAGAACTATTATTCCAGAAGCTTTCACAATGGAATTCTTATTGTGAAACAAGCAACAAATTGACAAGTCAAGTCATGGAAATTAGACTTGAATATGATGAAATCTTGAAAAAAGTCTCCAACTTCATCACCTAGCAAAATTATGAAGATGAGATAAAGGCCGACCTACCTAAACTGGAAGAGTCACACAAAGAAATATTATTTTCAAACTGGGATTCTTGACTTAGAGAGGCAGAAAAGGCAACAACGGATGCAACGGTAGCAACAACAGACAATGTTATTGAAAATATTAATGAAAATTTACATAACTCCAACCTTGCGGCAAAGTCCATTCCAGGTTTTCTTCCAAATGTAAAACAACTTGAACTACAGTGGAGGCAGGAAATATAAGAAAAAGCAACAATAATTAGGCAAACGACCAGGTTAAACTAGGAAGCATATTGACAACATTTAGTGAAACCTCACAGCCAGTGGATGACCTTGCGATGCCTAACCACTTCTACAGAGAAAATGGTACCAGCATTGACCGACGTCGTGTTCACTGGGCAATTGAATGCTGAAATCGGCCAACAGAGATAGCTCAAGCCCATGACGGACATTTGCGATCTAAAAGATCAAATGCAAAACAGTTAGTCACCATGCTCATTTCTATTTTTGTTTTATTTTGCATAATTTGAGGAAGTTCATTTAAACCTCCTCAACTATTTTTGTAATAACCTATTTTTAGTTTTATAGTTTAGTATTTAAACCCCTCTCATGCATTTAGAGAGGGGTCGAGAAATTTTATCAAAAACAATCATCAAAACATGCACTTCTATCCCTTTGAGGAAGTTCTGGTGAAATTAATGGAACATGGTTTATTTTTATCTTATCTGGCATCTTCTATTGAAATTGCACTTTTGTACTCTTATATGGTGTTGGATGGATTGAAAGTAGATCAGTATTTTTGAAAGCACATGAGTAGGATATATTATAAATGGTACTTTTATCTCGTAAATCTATTTTACTTATGTAATAAGCAATAATTTATCTTCAAATTGTTTACGAATCTTGGTTAGCATTATTTCACTTCTATATGATGATGGCCTATATATTATGTTGAATACATGAATAATTTCTTATACAATATATCTTTCACAATCGTTTTGGCTAACTTTTTATACGAAACAATTATTGTTAAACGATTTCATTTCTCATTGAAATTGAATGATCTTTATTACCAATTGCTTTTGGACATTATTGTAGATCGCATACTTCAATTTATTCCCGGGTAGTGTCATAATTAGATAGTGTTTAAATTAGGATAAAATGCATGTGATTATTAGTTTAGATTAGATTACTTTTAGATTAAACATTACTCCAAAATATCACATATCACCCCATCAGCACTATTATAAATTAGATTTGGAAACTAATCCCATTATCCCCCGTCAGAGCCACTACACCAAACAAAAAGGAGCTGCCAACCAAGGTCTGGACCGGATGGTTTTCCCCCATGTTGAAGCAACGATTTTCAAGGCTTCAACATTTTGGAGCTAAAAGGAGGGCCTGACTGTGAATGGTAAGTAAATCGAAATCAATAGGCCATTCTAAAAGTAAAACTCCCTCACCATCACCTCCAAGTTCTCAAAAGAATTCCAAATCCACTAATCGTAAGCGAGAAGTTGTAAAGAAAATTACAGAACCCACTGCTAAAATCCCAAAGAAGCCAGATCATTCTTCTTCTTCTGAAGCCCCTAAAGTCAAATCTTTGATTCATAAATTACAGGGGATTTCATTGTCTCAAGAAGAATCTGAGTTATCCCAAGATAGTGTTACCTCTTAGTTTACCCCATCTCAACGGCTAACTATAGCACAAAGTGAAAAACATGGAATCCCCCTATTCAAATTCCCTCTGCTAAGCCATAAGAAAGCTAAGAAAACACCATCTGAATCTCACAGTGAGGTTCTTTCATCAACACAATCTTCATCTTCATTCATTCCATCTATACCATCACAAGATCAATCATTTGGCTCACAACTCTATATCGTGATTCACACATGTATAGGAACTACATCTTCCTCTACCCAATCACCTTCAACCACTGCTACACCTTCTCCTACTCACATACCAACAATGGCACAGAATCCTCTAAGGCCACGGACAAACACAGGGGCTGTTAGAATCACTGGGACGTTACAACAGTTTCTAGCTCATCCAGAGAAATGGTTACCCAAATTCAATCCTGATAATGGCCTACTTGCTAAGGAACATATAAACAATTTCATGTTGTCCATTAACTTGAATGAAGCAACGGAAGAAGACGCAGTTGTAAGATTATTTCCATATATTTTATAGGGAGCAGCAGGATCATGGTACTTCTCATTACCATCAAGTTCTGTTAATAGTTGGGATGCTTTCGAAGAACAATTTTTAACTAAATTTGGAGATGATAGATCCACAGCTACCCTAATCAATGATATCTCCAATTTGAAATCTGAACCGAAAGAACTCATTAAAGACTTCAACTCTTGCTTCAATAAATTATTGAATAAGATACCAACGACATCTAAGCCCAACGATGAGGTCCAAAATGAGTGGTATATTTCTGCTCTACCTTCAAACACAACTATTTTTGTTGATAGAGTTGTCAAACTGACTTTGGCAGAAAATATGAAAGAGGCAATAGTTGTGAAAAAACACATTCTTGCTGTAGAAAAGAAAAACACATTAGAAGAACTAAAATCTATGAAAGCAACCTTTAGGGATGACTCCAAGAAGAAACCACCTAAATACCCTTTTGATATTGAAGGGTTACAGAAATTCCTCAAGACCATGTTTAACGAAATGGTTGATATCAAAAAAAAGGTAGCAGAGACTTCCTCTAAGAAATATTTTAGACCATTTAAAAGGAATTCCCCTGTTGATCCTAAACCTCCAAATGCTATATTAAATGTTGAATCAGATTGAGAGGAGGATGAAGTTTCAACGAACAAAGAACAAATGGACGATGAAGAAGTGGCAAAGTTACAAGGAATGTAGGATTTTATCCTTCCCAATGAGGAAACTCAAGAAGCATTGCCTGTCACTACCCGAAGTAAAAGCCCTGTTGATTTGTCATAAACAAATTCAAAGCATAAGGCTTCAATGCCACCTCCCAGGGACAAAACAATAAGTAAGAAGTCTTCACCCAAATCCACTCAAACTACTCATTCTCAATTGGATTCTTCACCTTCACCTAAAACTCTGATAGTTTCTGATGAAATGGAATATAATATTGTTGATGATATGAAGAAGACTAGGAAAACATCACCTTTCATGAGCTTATAAAATTGAAGCATCAGAAAAAGCTACTCCATAAATAACTCAAAGCAATACCTACTGCACCGTTTCCCACTATCATGATCTCACAAGCCGCAAAAGAAATGGGAAGGTCCCCTAGCACCTCTTTAAACAATATTGATCCAACTTCCATCGCTCTAATTGGAGGAAGATATGAATATCATACTCCTCCATTCCTCCTTACTCTTGAAGTCTTTAATAAGAATTTACACAATTGTTTAGTTGATTCAGGAGCTTCATGTAACATCTTACCTAGAACAATGTGTGCAAAGTTGAATATTCAACCTCAAAAATTTGTTGTACGTATAGTATAGTTAGATCGATCTCAAGTCGAAGTTGTTGGGGAACTTAATCAAGTAACCATCAAACTTTCATCAAATCCTAAAGTTTGTCAAGTCATTGACATACTTGTAGCTGATATTCCTGAGTTATATGGCTTAATCCTTAGTGAGACTGGTCAGAAAAAATTCATGGTTATTTTGCAACTGACTGGTCTTACATGTGGCTTCCCTATAATGGCAAGCCAAATCAAATAAGGGCTAATTGTGAGAAACATCAAAAATACATAGTCATAGAGCTATAAGGAGAAAATGAACCAGACGCGTATAGTAACAATATCATCGGAAACTACTCAGTAGAATCATTTCTAGGAAATTTCAATGCTCACACTTCACATTTCTTAGAAAACTATGTTGTATCTCAAGTTGGAAAATTTTCCCAAACTAACACTTCTAAATGTGTAAACTTTGTAGATAAACCTGTAGTTAGCTCTTTATTTTGGAAATTATTTTTTGATGGATCTAAATCCAATGATGTAGCATGAGCAAGATGCATATTAGTTAGCCCAGAGGGGGAAAGGACTATGTTAGTAAGCAGACTTGAATTTGATTGCACAAACAACACTACTGAATATGAAGCACTAGTTCAAGGTTTGTATAAGGAAATTGGCCTTAATATGAAACACCTCTAAGTATTTGAAGATTCAGAAATTGTAATAAAACAGGTGAGAAATACTATACACTGTTTTTCAGCACATTTGAAACACTATCAGTCGTTAGTCCAAGACCTGACCTCTCACTTTACATCGTTTAATATTTCCCTATTACAAGACTCCAAAATGTTAGTGCCGGTCTTCTAGCTAATGTCGCTTCCAAGATTATTCCACCAGAGGATTATAGCCCTGATCGTTTATCCATTGAATTGATTTTTAGGCCTTCTATTCTTGATAATATCACCAACTGGAGAGTCTTTAATAATAATCCAGATATCATAAGCTTCCTAACTTCACAAGGCTCTTATGATGACCAGATAGTTGATGAATATCAGCATGATAAACAACTTAAACAAGAAACAGTCAATAACGTTATACCAAAATCTGTAGTTAAGTTGGAAGATTTATATGACCTCAAAGACAGATTTAAACAACCCACCAATTCAAAACTTCAGCGTTCAACTCTGAGGTTTGAATTGATTAATCTTGGGACTGACCTAAAGCCTCAAAATCAGCCTTTATAGGTTTGTTGAAGAGGTACAAGAATGTCTTCTCATGGAACTATGAAGATCTTAAGACATATGACACCTCTATTATTCAACATACTATTCCCATGACATATGATGAAAGGCCTATTCAACAGAAATTAAGGAATATCCATCCTAATTTAGAAATTCAGATTAAATATGAATTGAATAAACTGTTGAAAGCCAAGATTATTTTTCATGTCAGACATTCCCAGTGGGTCTCCAATCTTGTCCCAATCAGAAAAAAGAACGGTGATATTTGTATATGTCTAGACTTCCACAATCTCAATAAAGCTTTCCAAAAGGAAAATTTCCCATTGCCCCCTATGGAACAAATATTGCAATCAGTTGCAGGGTCAGAACTAATGTCTTTCCTGGATGGATTCTCAGGTTATAATCAGATCTTAATACATCCAGATGACCAGCTGAAAACTACATTTAGGACAAAATGGGGAACTTATGCTTATCAAAAGATGCCATTTGGACTGATTAATGTCATTGCTACTTTCCAGAGAGCCATGGACATAGCCTTCAAATGTTTAGTAAAAAAATTAGTAATAATCTACTTAGATGATATAACTATATATTCCAGAAAGCGCAGTAATCATCCAAGGGATTTAAAGAAAATCTTTGAACATTGCCAAAGGTATGGGATTTCTCTTAATCCCAAGAAGCCTTTTTTCGCGTTAAGCGAAGGAAAGATCCTTGGATTCATTATGTCCAAAGCAGGGATTCATATTGACCCTGACAGAATTAGAGAAATATCTTAAATACCTTTACTGCATAACAAAAAACCAATGCAATCTTTCCTAGGTAAGATAAAATTTTGTTAAAATATTTGTCCCTGACTTCTCACGAATTGTTTTACCTCTTCAATCCATGATAAAGAAAATTCTCTGTTTAAATGGGTACACTCAGAACATGAAGCCTTTAACTTGATCAAACAAGCAACCATAAACGCCCCATCTTTAGCAATGCTGAATGTTTCAAATCATTTCATTTTATATACTTTCGCTTTCGAGAAATCATATGTAGCCATATTGACACAAGTAAATGAAGAAAAAGTTGAAGCTCCAATCTCTTTCTTTAGCTCCAATATGCAAGGAGCTGAATTGAATTACTCAGACATTGAAAAACAAGCTTTTGCTGTTTTCAAATCAATAAAACACTTCAGACCTTTTCTCCTCAAAACCCACACCAAAGTAATAGTACCATTCTCAACAATGAAAAATCTGTTAATACAAAGGGATGTAGGTGAGAAAAGAGCAAATTGGCTTACAAGTCTTCAAGAATATGACATCAAAATCAGACCAGTAAAAATTGTAAAAGGTCAACGTTTTTGCAAGATGTTGGCAGCAACATCAAATCTATCAGCATTATAGCATTTAGGCGACGATGTACAAGTCTATGAGGTAAGCCTTAATGACATTGAGTCAAGATATGCTAATATCATATTTTACTTGAGAAATGGATATGCCCCAACGCAATTAAATTACACAAAGAAAAGGGCCTTAAGAATAAAATCTAGACAATATCAAATTGTCAATGATGTGTTGTGTAGAATAAATTATGATTCTCTTATACTTAGATGTCTTGAAAAATCTGAGGCAAAGAAGGTGTTGCAGGAACTTCATGATGGACCAGCTGGCGGTCACTTTGGAGGAGATACCACCACACATAAAATCCTACATGCTAGCTATTACTGGACAACATTATTCAAAGATGCACAAAATTATGTAAGGATATGTAACATTTGTCAGACAACCGCTAGAAGACAGAGGAAACTCGCATTACCATTACAGCCAGTCAACAGTAACCAACGATTCGAGCAATGGGGATTGGACATAATAGGTGAGATCGTTCCTCATTCTTCTAAGCAACATAGATATATCCTTATAGTCACTGATTATTTCACCAAATGGGTGGAAGAAATTCCACTTAAGGTAGCCAATTTTGAAAACATTATTGAATTCATAGATCAGTGTATCATTATCAAATTTGGCCTACCATCTTCCTTGATGTTTGATAATGCATCTTATTTTTTAGGCAATGTTATGACAGAGTTTTCTCTTAAAAGAGGTTTTAAGCTTAAGTACTCTACTAATTATCATCCGCAAGGAAATTGGTTAGCTGAATCCATAAACAAGAATCTCATAAGGATTATTAAATGAACTATTGACCAAATCCAGAAGAATTGGCGTAAGTCTTTGATGTTTGCTCTATGGGCAGATCGAATAACTCAGAAAGCCTCCATTGGCACTTCTCCTTTTAATTTTATCTATGGGAAAGAAGTTGTCTTCCCTACAAATGTATTTATTCCCTCTTTAGCCTTAGTTCAATTCATTGAAGAAACTCCTTCCTCATCTATGCAAGTTAGACAGTTACAAATCCTTAAGCTTGAAGAGGAAAGAGAAAAGGCCAGGATCACACATGCACATCATCAGCAGTTAGTCAAATCTTCCTTTGATTCAAACTATGTGAATTCAAAATCTTTTCAACTCAGAGACATAGTATTGAAATGGGATAAAGCCAGTGAAGAGAAAGGTAAGCATACCAAGTTCCAACAAATGTGGATTGGCCCATTTCAGATTGTGGAACAAATAGGCCCATCAACTTTTATATTACAATATTTATCAGGTAAGAGAGAATCTCTACACGTAATCAGTATTCTCCATACTCACCTAATCCTTAAACTGTGAATAATTGGTGGTCTAAAGCCTTGTAGTTTGGGGGTGTTCACCCATGTTTGGAGTTAAGCATAGTAGAAGTGGTTATCTGGCTTGAACAAGCATCATTCCTTCCATTCATCCATTTCCAACATTTAGTTGTCTTCTGTAATGTTCCCGAGCATCTCCAAGATACAACCTAGGAGAGTTTCTTTGGGTGATAACATCGATTGGTGCCATTGCTGAGGAGAGGAGATTGAAGCTCAGCTTCCCTGGGAGAATGACACAGTTCCAAATTTCGATGATAGACAAATTCTGGGCACATTTCTGGTTGTAATCATCTATCTGGCGACTCTATTAGAGAACCAACCTGGTGGTGACTCCACGTTCCAATTCTAGCTCAGTTTGTGAGGCATACCTGGAGAAATCCTCAGAAATCAACAGCTGACCCTATGCATGACCCTGAGAAGATTGTTAAGCAGAAGAAAATATCACAGAAAGGAGCATCAGGATCAAGTAAGCCTAAGAAATCCTATGTATCTCTGCAAGAGAAGGTTATAATTGAGAATATATCATTTGAAGATATAGAGCCTAGTATTGCTAGTGAGAAATTCCTTCATAGATTCATACAACTCCTTGTTCACTTAGTTCCCCTTTGGATCTCAGTCCAAAGAAAGTCTCCCATACAATCCATCATATTCCCTTGTCTTTGTCATCTATTTCATTGTTCCCTACCATTCAATCTATCGGTATCCTTCCACCTACCCCAATCATGGCAGGCTAGCAAGCTCCCACCAAGATGGAAAGAATTATAGCTGCTAGGTATGGACCCTTAGTCCTTCCTATTCCTTTGAATGTCATGCCTACAAGAGAGTACCAGAAATACATGCCTAATTTCACTGGTACAAATGGGGTGACTGCTGAAGAACACCTTGAATCTTTTTACAGTTATGCTGATAACTTAAACATTAGTGAAAACGATGTGTGGATGAGAGTTTTTGTCCAGAGCCTTGATGGAGAGGCTAGAAAATGGTTCAGAGAACTAACCCCTAGATCTATTTCTGGTATTGAAGCTTTAGACGATGTATTTTTGAAACACTGGGGAGATAAAAAAGACTTGCTATATTACCATACTGAGTTTGGTAACCTGAAGAGGGAAAATGGGAATCCTTGCCTGATTTTAATAAAATATTTAATAGGATGTATAGTAAAATACCATCTGAGGTAAAGCCAACCCCTACCTCTGCCAAACTCACCTATGTCAATGCTTTTGACCCTAATTTCTGCTTGTTATTGAGAGAAAGAAGATGTGCTACTCTGGCAAATATGCAAGATGCAACCCTAGAAGTAGAATCTAATATCATGGCTGCAGAAAAGCGTAAAAGTCATGCTGATAGAAGGAGGCAGAGAGGTGAGGCTTCTTCTTCCTCTGCCTCATCTTCAGGGCCTAAACTAGATAAAATGACTAGAATGATAGATTCATTGGCTACTGAGATATCTAAGCTGAAGATTGAGCAGAACTCGGGAAAGACAAGGTAGCAAAACACATTTGCTCCAAGAAGCTCAAACCCATTCAAAAGAGCAAATGAATAGTTGCAAATCATTCAGAGGGGAAAAGAACCAAATGAAGAACATAAAGTTAAAGCTCCTTTTCAAAACGCAATCATGGAGGAGGAACAATTTGAAGAAGAGGATGAAATTCATTGCATGGAAGTTAAAGGCAGTGTTGCCTTTTTGACATTGGCTGCATATGAAGAATCACTGCTGGAGGACCAAACCAGTCAAGAGTGGGACAGAGGGGTTGTTCTGCAGACTGGTGAACAACAAAGGTATAATCTAAGGTCACAAGCAAACAATGCCAAGGAGAACCCTGCCCAAAAAGCTATTGTCCAAACAGAGTTACAGAATACCAGATAGAAAAGACCAGCAGCTGATCCAGTCATCCTCAAAGCACTAGCTCAACAGGTAAGAGGTCCTGACAAGTCCCCTTCTCCTTTCAGCTTTGAAGCAGAAGTCCAGAAGTTAAAAATATACGTGCCTCTGTTAGAACTTGTAAAGAGTGAAGTGTTTAGAAAGCCTATCCTTGAAGCTCTTGAACTGAAAGCCACACAAACCTCCACTGACTCTGTCAATTTGCAAGATGACAAACATGCAGTTGTGCTTAGCCCAATGATTGAACCTGCTGATGATAATTCTCCATCTTTTTATGTCTCCTTGACCATTCATGATAAAATCCTCCACAACTGCCTGCTAGACACTGGGTCTAGCCACAATCTGATGCCAAAAGCTATCATGGAAGAGTTAGGCCTTAACATCACCAGACCCTGTCATGATTTATTCTCATTTGATTCAAGAAAGGTGAAATGTCTAGGATTGATCAAAGACTTGGCCATTACCCTAACTCAACTTCCCATGAAGAGCATGGTGATGGACATTGTGGTAGCAGATGTCCCTCCTAAGTTTGGCATGTTGTTATCTAGAGGATGGATTAAGAGACTAAGTTGGACATTACAAAATGATTTATCTTATGCCACTGTCCCAGTCTTTGGTGGAGAAAGCAGGAGATTGTACAAAGAAGCACAACTGGCATACATCATCAATGATGAAAGGAATCCTTCTAATCATCCTATTTATGCTGTGGACACTGATTTTGAATCATGTATTCTCCAAATAGAAGAATACCAGAAGGCCTTAGTGCAACTCAGGAAACAAATAGTTCAGGCCAAGGAAGAGCAAGGAAGTCAGGTTTGGGAGATGTTCTTTGATGGAGCATGCTCCAAGGAGACTGCAGGAGCAGGGGTGGTGCTGATATCTCCACAATAAGAAAGTACATAGCTGTCTTTTAAGCTGGCCTTCCAAGTCACCAACAATATAGCAGAGTTTGAGGCTTTGATATTGGGTCTGAATGTAGCAAAAAGACAGAGGAATCAGAAACATAAAGGTGTTTGGAGATGCTAATCTGATCATTCAGCAAGCAAACAGAACATTTCAAGCAAAGCACCCAAGGCTGAAAGCATACAGAGATGAGGTATAGAGACTCAAAGATTCTTTTGATAGTTTTTGTATCTCATACATCCCTAGAGCCAAAAATTAGCTCGCTGATTCCCTTACTATGTCTTCTAGCATGTTCATCCCTCCCATGCCTCCCAAACTAGCATATGAAGTCCAAATGAAATACAGACCATCCTTGCCTTATAATGTCCAACATTGGAAAGTTTTTGAAGATGATGATGAAGTGAATAGGTTTCTGCAAGTCACAGATGAATTTTCTGAAATGCAAATTAGTTTGTCCGAAATGCAAATTAGTTTTTCCGAAATGCTAATTGCATATGTGCCTTTTGCTTCAATAAAAGATGTCTTAACACAGCCAATTGTTGATGGAAGAAGGGCTAAATGTATTGCAAAACTAATTGAATTTAACGTAGAACTGAATCCCACCAAGCTTATCAGAGGTTAGGGCCTTGCCAGACTATTGGTTGAAGAAAATTGCAGAACATTGGATATAAATTGCATGGGCTCAATTGCAGAAAATGGTCAAATAGAAGAAGAGGAAGTAGTTGAACCAGGAGAAAAGCAGTCATTGGTAGAAAATCTTGCTTCTTTTGATTGGTATTCTACAATAGCCAATTTCTTGCTGAAATTAGAAATCCCTCCAGGCTTAAGCACAAGTCAAGCCAGAACGATTAAACTCAGGGCAGCAAAATATTGTGTTAACAAAAAACTGCTCTATTGGAGGGACCCATCTAGAATGCTTTTGAGGTGTCTGGACAAAGAACAAGCTATAGAAGTTATGCAGCAATGTCATTTGAGCATGTGTGGAGGGCACCATTATTGGAAGACTACAGCCCACAAGATCCTCAGAGCTGGATATTATTGGCCCTCCTTATTCTCTGATGTATTTTCATTTTTTAAATCTTGTGACAGGTGCCAAAGATTTGAAGGGAAACAACAATTGAAATCCCTT
This sequence comes from Pinus taeda, assembly GCA_000404065.3. Classification (NCBI taxonomy): domain Eukaryota; kingdom Viridiplantae; phylum Streptophyta; class Pinopsida; order Pinales; family Pinaceae; genus Pinus; species Pinus taeda. Next base: position 222,993 of record APFE031514948.1, read on the forward strand.
CCCCTAAAGCCAATACATGCAAATGGCCCTTTTCAATAGTGGGGACTAGATTTCATTGGAGAAATCAATCCACATTCCAATGGCCAACACAGATGGATATTAGTAGCCACTGATTACTTCACTAAGTGGATTGAAGCAATCCCTACCAGAAAGGTTGATCATAATGTGGTCATGAAGTTTTTGATAGAGAATATATTCACCAGATTTGGATGTCCACATAAATTAATCACAAATAATGCAGCAGCCTTCAGGGCAAAATAATTGGTGGACATGTGCAATTCAATGGGCATTAAACTGGTTCATTCCACCTCATACTACCCTCAAGGCAATGGTCTAGCAGAATCTTCCAACAAAAGTCTGATAAGGATAATTAAGAAGTTGTTGGAGGAAAACAAAAAGAATTGGGATTCTAAGCTCAAGTATGCCTTGTGGGCTGACCAAGTGACCATTAAGAGATCCACAGGTAATTCTCCATTCAAGCTGGTGTATGGCACTGAGGCTTTATTCCCAATTCAGTTAACTCTCCCTGTGGCAAAGTTCCTGCAACCAGAACAGAATGAGGAAGAAGACATGGCAAAAAGAATCACTGATTTAGCAGAGGTACATTAGATTAGAGAACAACTGGTCGAAAAGTCTGCAGCACATCAGAACAAGATCAAGGATGCTTTTGACAGGAGGACAAAAATAGATAATTTTCAAGTTGGAGATTTGGTTCTGAAGTGGGATGCACCGAAAGAAAAGAGAGGCAACCATAGGAAGTTTGATGCTTTCTGGACAGGGCCTCTTATTATTTCTCAGATCCAAGGGAACAATACCTTCATACTGCAAAGTATGGAGGGAGAAGCAGTTTTTGATGGCCTAGTGAATGGGCGTTTTCTGAAAGTTTATGTTGTTCAAGGTCTTTGGCCTTAAAATTGTAAATATGTTGTTTTATCAGTTTTAGTGTAAGCTCAGTAGACTCCATGCCCAATGGAACACTAGGAAATTTTGCTAATTTGTTTTCATTGGAAAGGCAGTGATCTGCAGGTTCTTGAGACCTCACAGGGAGGATCCCATCCCTAGAAGGAGCTAGTGTTAGCTCTGTTAGCTCTGCTATACAACGAAGATTTTCTAAGGTCAGAAATAGGCTCGATCTGCTCGGTTGCCTTCAAAGGAAAGCTCGCATTTGGCCATTTTCTCTATTTCCCTCTTCCTATTCACCCCTAAAACCTCGAATAAACCCTCTGAAATCTGATAAAGCCCCTTTCTAGCCCCAGGCCTAAGCGCGAAGTTCAAACCTACCATAAGACCCGAGCATATAACTTGGCGCTTTCATAACTCGTCTCATTGAATCGCAATCGTTGATCGTCGCTCCCGTGATCCTCCCTTACCTTTAAATCGTGGTCGTTTATTCTCTCTGCCAATCCAGTCTTTCCCTATCACATCAGTCATAAACATGTGCAATCAAACCCCGTCGTCCGATCGTCTACCACACGATCCGACGGCATTCGCTCCTCCCGCTCTCGTAAGCTGCCCGCGCATTAACTCGCAAGAAAAGCGGTTTCTATTCTATCTCGTCTGCCATGCGTCACCCGATGATTGTGATCGCTGGCCGTTGTACGTTTACCGCTTCCCTACCAAAAGCGGTGCGAGCATTACCGCTTACCGCTTAACCTCGCTCCCCCCGCTCAGTAGATCCCATGCATCTTCCGTGCCCGGCGACCGTTGGATCTTCCCGCCCGAGATCCAACGACCTGTGATCTCCCCGCTCTCATATCTTTTGATATCTTCTCACACCAATCCCCGCCATCCATCTGTGCGATCCAACGTTTGATATCTATCTTTCGCCCGCTCGTACATCCTCCATGAAGTCAACACACCATGGTCATGTCGTGCACCAGAAGGACGACAACGACCATCTACCAAGTAACCGACGCATTTTATCTCCAACAACTGCATTCAAGAAATAGAATGGCCAAGAAGAGAAATGACATGCTTCGAGCAGTTGAATTCATTCAATAGTTATGGAATTTCTCCCATATGACACTACACCTTCTTGAGAAGGACAACATAGCATCCGAGAAGATCAAATCCGTCCACTGAAGTAGGCAGACTGCACGAAAAACTCCATTAGACAATTAAAGTGATTGGTGGTCCATTATGACCCCTCCACGCATAGAACAACAGAACATCTCTCTAATCAAACTCTATATATACCAAAAAACACAATGTAATAAGGGTTGATGGTTCTGGTTTTGATGTAAGGTTCAACTTCTGGAGACTGTAACTACTTTGATACTTGCAGCGTCTGGTCTTCATTTTCAGCTAATACAAGCTTCTTTTGTTGTTAATTGCTCAATTTCCAATTCTATTCTGCTCTAGGTTGTGCCTGTTATGCAGTTTTCATGTACTCTTGTTGTTTTACATTAGAGGAGCTGTCATCCTACCTCTGTGTTGAAGTCTTGCATGTATTATTGAATCCGTTATGCAGGTTTTTGTTAACTTAGTGTTAGAGAGCTGTCATCCTATCTTTGCATTAGGAAATAGATTTGTAGACCTTTTTACTGGTTGCAGTCGGCCATCACAGGTTCTTGTGCATCTGCTGGTGTGGTCAGTATTCTCCATACTCACCTAATCCTTAAACTGTGAGTAATTGGTGGTATAAAGCCTTGTAGTCTGGGGGTGTTCACCCATGTCTGGAGTTAGGCATAGTAGAAGTGGTTATCTGGCTTGAACAAGCATCATTCCTTCCATTCATCCATTTCCAACATTTAGTTGAGTTTTTTAATGTTCCCGAGCATCTCCGAGATACAACCTAGGAGAGTTTCTTGAGGTGATAACAGTTAATATTACATTAATAAATGGGGACCCTTTTAAAAAATCCCTCCAAAAATAAACTTTGCATTGCATTTTTCTTATTTAATTTTGGAATAAAGCAAGATATCAATCAAACTGATTTCTCAAACAAAATACTAAATGATTTCCTTCCCACATATCGCATGATTAAGCATCATCAAAAACCTTGCTAACCCACCAAATCTAGTGAAAAATGATTAAAAGAGGACTCTACGCTTTATACCTCGAAACTATCATATTTTTGACATAAGCTAGGTCCTAAAGCTTTTCTCTTCAAAACCAAGTCTTGCATCACATATCACTATTTATGAAGAGCCCGCCTTAAAAGTTTATCTCAAAACAAGTGAAATGCAAAATTGCGACAGCATCGTAACCTTTATCACATCGCATTTCAAACATTCAAAAGAACACTGCAAACTTACCATCGGTTGATCTTGCGAAATGCGATCAATACCCAGACCCACTCCTTCAATACATTATGAACAAATGTTTAGATCTGCCACTTATTAAAAAGGGTCTTTACATAGAAAAACTTGACAAGTAGCTATGTTTTGAGACAATAAACGAGCGGCTCACATCTCATATCTCGCAGAAATGTGAGGGTAAGAAAAGCAAAAAGGCATAATGCGATATTGCTTCACAAATCGCAAAATTTCCATTATCGCAATTCAAAGGCTCACCATGCTAGAAGCTTTCGTCCCGATTTACGATGCAGTCGTTTATGAGCATTAAAGATAAGAGATAACGAAGCATTAGTGGGCATTTAGTAAGAGTTAACTACATTTATGTGTGAAAATACATTTAACATGATATGATATCTTCTTACGTGTGTTTGAATAAAACTCCTTTTATCACCTTTACAAGTTATCCTCATTATTCCATTTTACATTCACTATCATCTTTGTGTATTTGATAGCTGTCGTTCTTCACTTTCAAGGAAAATCCAAAGAGCAAATCGTTGGGAGCAATGGTGAAGAAAGGAAAGGCAGTCGTATCTGAGAAATCATAAATGACTCCTCTATTTAAGGATACTACATGTAGCAGAGAGGTAGGAACCTCTACATGGGAAGCCATGTATAATATACTTGAGGAAGAGCAACCAAGGGTTCTGGAAATGAAGGTCACAGTTGATGAATGTGTTCCTCAGACGCTTCTATGTTTGAGACAGCATGCTCATTTTTGTATCGCATAGCTGCACGTCCGAAGATAATCCCTTATAAATACATGGTTAAATGGGTTATTGGTGAAGCCAACATCTCAGAAAGAGAATTCAAGACCAGAAGCCAAGAGGATATGGGATCTTTTATGCCAAACAACCTGCAGCTCATGTACCACCTACCACAGCCACAAGTCATCTATAGCAAGCAGTTCATCGATAAGTTTGCCAAAGAGAATGAGGACCTAGCATACTGCACCCAGACCTGGTCAAATAATGAGGACAAAATAAAAAAGGACAAGAACGGTATGTACTCTACTGTGTCTATTTGTCCCCCTCATAATTTTGTACTAGCCATTCTATGTAGATTATTTGGCAAACCCAATAGCACTAAATTTTCCCCAAAATGGTTGTCATTAATAGATGTAGCCGTAAACGCAACTATAATGAATTGGGCACAAATTTTGTCTGAAAATTTAGCAAGAACAATAATGGAGTATAGAAGGAAAAGAAGTTTTTCTTCAAGGGTTTACCCTCCATTTTTTATGAGCGCCTATGTAATGGATGCAATTTGTTTTGGTTCAAAATTTCCTGTAATGGGATGGACATGGACTATCCAAAATCCGCTTCCCATTCACATATACCATAAAGACATGTGGGAATATTAGTTTCAACCACATTTTTACAAAATCTGTCATGGAGTTATGCTGCCTATCCACAAACGGTTTTATAACCGAGATGCCCCCAGGTTTTCGAAAAAAGCCGAGGTAGATATCCTCCCAATGGCCAAATGGTTTGGGGAAATATTTATGTATATCAGGGTATTTGGCAGCATTACCTTCCCCCCTGTCCTCCCATACTATGTTCCGGACAAACTGATGGCTAGAGAGATAGCCTATCAAACAACGAGTGAGGGAGGGATGAGCAAAACATTAAAGGAAACAAAAAAGGCCATTTGGCCTACATTCCCTTTATAGTGTGGAGAATTTGCATTACATGACCTGGGGCATGCATTCAAGGAAGCAGAGATTATGTTATCTTTGTAGTTACCTAAATTCCCAGGAAGGTAATATGACCCATTCGGTACTGTCAAAGACTTTACCACCAGGGTAAAAATAAAAGTATTCAGTAATGAGGAAGATGCATATGATGACATCCTTTTGCAGAAGAACACCTTCATAGAGGTGAAGCATATGGAACAATTACTTTTTGACCGTGAAGACCTTGACACCTTTTATGAGTACAGAGAAAGGAGGCTAACGAAGGTCTCATTGGACCAATTATTGATTGAACCAATAAGGGAGCCTGCTCCTAGTGTAAGTCTAGAAGGAGATTCCAAAGAAAATTCTAAAACTGATTCTTGAGCAAAATCCCAAGAGAAATCTACCAGGGAATCATAGAAGTCATCACAAAATGGGAAAAGCAGAAGCAGGGAGTCGTTAAAAGATACAACCCAATCTACAAAAAAGATAGCTAAGCAAACTTCAGCTAGAAAACAGGATGAAATCCATTACACCTCCACACAACGAATAAAACCCCTAGTGATTGATTTAGAGGAAGAATGGGAAAACTTTAGTAAAAGGCTCTGTACAGAGGAACAAATGATAGAGTTTCAAACTCCACAACAGAAAGCAACTCAAGAAATTACAGCAAAGGAGACTACAAATACTCAAGAGGTAGAGCACATGATCCATGTTACTCCCACCTCTGAAATTGTTTTGAGAATTGAGGAGATTCCCCTCTAGATGTGTTTTATAGCCCACAACACAAATCAATTGTTAAAAGACAAAGGAAGAAAAGAAAGTTGGATTCTACTGCTATTACTACCCCTGATAATGAACTGATGGATGTTGTCTAGAAAGACTCTCCCATCGACCCTCCACCAACCTTACTAGACTACCACAGCTTACAGGTGCCTATGCTACAACGACCATCGACAAAGAAACAAAGGTGAAAATGTTGCTTAAGTAAAAAGAAGATAAAATTTTGTTGCTTGAACAACAATTAAGCAAGAAAAAGCTGACCAGCAAGCAGAGACACAGTTAGCTAAGCTTCAACAAGAGTTCGAGCAGATGCAAATAAAACATCGAGCCAACTTAGCAGAGAAGGAAGCGCAAATACAAGGAATAATTGATCTACATAAAGATGATCCAAAAATTTATTAGTTTATTACTGAAGCGCTCGGCCTTAACTCCTAGTTGATGCAACAAAAAGAACTATTATGCCAAAATATTTTGCAATGGAATTCTTATTGCGAAACAAGTGACAAATTGACAAGTCAAGTCATGGAAATGAGACTTGAATATGATGAAATCTTGAAAAAATTCTTTGACTTCATCACCTGGCAGAATTTAGAATATGGGAGAAATGTTGACCTACCTAAACTGAAAGAGTCACACAAAGAAATCTTATTTGCAAATTGGTATTATTGGCTTAGAGAGGCAGAAAAGGCAATAGTGGATGCAACAACAACAACAAACAGTGTTATCAAAAATATTAATGAAAATTTACATAGTTCCAACCTTGTGGCAGCAGCCATCCCAGGTGTTGGGCAATTTATTGTGCTTAAATTGCTGCATTAAATTATTGACCAGGGAAACTCGTAAGCTTTTGATCATGCCAGCACTATATGTGCAGGAGTAGGCAACTAATTCTATGTCTAATGAAATTATTTACGGTTCAATATAATATGCAAGGGAAGAGGCTCCTAACTAAGGAGATCCTGGTTGTCCTTCCCTACAGTATCATAGAAGAAACCATAAAAATAGAAACTTGAAATGCAAACAAGGGAATGAACTTTAGTTGTTGTTCAGATTCAACGAGAGAAAGACTAACTTAGTCTCTTGATTGTCCTCTCATGTACTAATCCAAACTAAACTAAGATTCATCCATAAGCGTAAACCAAATGAAATAACTTGAAACATAAAAGCAAAAAGATGAATTCCAATTATCATACAAATCAAATAGAGAGAGAGCCTAACTTAGACTCTTGTTGTCCTCTCATATGTTGATAAGACTCTAATTGAAAACTCATTCATCAATCAAATCCTCAAACATCAAACATCTAAGCAATTAAATAAAATAAGATCTAATATGAAACAACAAGTTCCTTTGCTCCTTCTAGAGTGAGCTCAATTCTCCTAAGAACAAAGTGACAAGCCATTCCATATACTACATTAAGATAACTTATATCTAAAACTACATAATGGAAAACTATTTCTAAAACTACATAATGAAAATATATGTCAAATGAAGCT
>APFE031514949.1:19906-30414 GCA_000404065.3 Pinus taeda
AGAGAGAGAGAGGGAGAGAGAGAGAGAGAGAGAGAGAGAGAGAGAGAGAGAGAGAGAGAGAGAGAGAGAGAGAGAGTGTTGATGTATTGTTGAGCACTATGTTGCTCATACTTATTACTATTCACTAAGCTTCATTATGTATAGTTGATGCCATCGAGATTGACAGAGTAAGAGTGTGTTGAGGGTTATTTTCTGAGTAGAGGATTCATACCAAATTGGTTGTTGATTATTGATATATTCTACAACTAGAATTTGGCAATATAGTGACCAAATTATCTTAATGTTATTTTTTTAGTGATTGTGTTGTAAAGTTGAAGAAGTCTATATCTTTTTTTTTTAATTTATTGAAGAAGGAGTGGATCTAGTTTGAAAATGGATGAAAGGGAAGTCCACGTTGATTAAAGAGGGTTGGTGTATCCATCTTGTGGGTGGAAACACATTAAACAAGGGAGTAGGTTCTTCATGCTAATGGATTCCAACAAAAAAAAAAGAAGGGAGTGAGTTCTTCTTGTTGTTCAGTGCCAACCAAATAAAGAAGGTAGTGGGTGCTTCTTGATGGTGGGTGCAAACAAAATTTTGTAAAGAAAAAATTAAGCAAAGAAGAAGAAGAATGGTGGTTTTTTCCCTTGATGGGTTTTCACCTTAAAAATTTGTGTGTATTATGTGTTGTTGATGTGATATTTGTTATGATTCTTGTGTTGTTATTCTCATGCATAGTTTTAATGTTGATTTTTTAATATGGATTGAAAAAGATCTTAAGTATTGATTGAAAATAATTGACAAGTAACTAAATATTGATTCAACAACGCCCTCACCCAAACACCTTCTTAGTCTTTCTACAATTGGTATTAAAGTAGGTGTCATCTAAACTTAGGTTAATCACTCAGAGGAAGATCCTACAAAATGGGTGGTAAAAATGAAGGCTTTTCGACCAAGATATTTTTATTCAACAGAAAAAATTTCACATTCTAGAAATTAAGAATGAAATATTATCTAAGATCTAAAGGATTAGATATTTTGGAAGTGGTAGAGAGTGGGAATCGATTCCTGGGAACTAATCCAAAAGAGGAGGAAGGCAAGAAGAAGTACGAAAATAATGCTAAGGCCATCAATGTTATCCTAGAAGGACTTGATAAATATGAATTTGTAAAGGTAATCCAGTATGAAATTTGTAAAGAGATGTGGGACAAGATGGTTAATAGCTATGAATGAGACACAAAGGTAAAAAATGCAAAAATACAAACATGTTTTACTCACTATGAAAATATGAAGATGCATGAGGATGAAAGTGTTGCTAACTTTTTTCTCAAAGTAGATGAAATGGTAAATACTATGAAAGGTCTCCGTGATAATTTTTAGGATACTACAAGTTTTCAAAAGGTATTAAGATCACTAACTTCTAGTTTTAGTGCCAACGTTTATGCATAATTTCTGTAGCCAAGGACCAAACCCTAAAATGAGAGTCTATTTTCCCAAGTACACATACTTCTTCTATGGTCACTATTTTTCCTGTCATAATTTTGGCCACAAGGTTATTCACTACTTAACACACATAACTATCAAGACTAGAGAAGAAAGGCTCAAGTCTGATCTGAATAAGTCAACAGATTCTAAGAAGTGATTCAATAATGCATTTTCTCCTCTTATTGATGAAATTTAATGTTCTATGTGCAATAATTATGGTCATGAGACAAGTGAATGAGAAAAAATATTGGTATCTTCCCATTAGCATGAAAGGAAGACAAATCCCCCCAAAATATGGAAAAATAATACTTCATCATCAGAAAGGTGTGGTTTGGTTTTATAAGCCATAATTCAAGAAAACCGTTGGCACGTGAATGATGGATGCTCAAAAAAATTGACATGTGATAGAAATAAATTTATTTCATTTAATGAAATCAAGAAAGGAAATGTTACTTCTGTTAATAATTCTCCTACAAATATGAGAGGTAAAGGAACTACTGTCTTAATAGGAAAAGCCAAGGTTCAAAGTGTATTTTTTATAGACAGCTTAAAGCATAATCAATAGAGTGATAGTTAAATGTTTAATCAAGGACACACGGTAATCTTTACGTCACAAGAATGTGTGGTCAAATAGATGCACACATGGGAAACCATGATCAAAGAAACCAAAACTTTAGATAATGTATGTGTTAGAAGGTAACAATGAACATTGTTAGTTGGGAAATACTAAAGAAAGTTGACAATGGAAGAAGATGCTAGGACATCTTAGTTTCAATCAACTAGTTAAAATAAGCAAGAGGGGTGTTGTTTGTGACATACCCAATAATATCCCACCTAAATATGATATCTACAAATCATGTCAATTCGATGAGAAATCAAGGGTTAAATTCAAGGCCAAAGAATATTCATCAAAAGGACCTCTTGAGCTAATCCATACATACATATTATGTCCAATGAGGAAAATATTCCCCCGAGGTGAGCAATATTTAATGCTATTAGTTGATGACTGTGCAAGAATGTGCTAAGTTTGTCTGATGAAATTTAAGGATGTAGCATTTAAAAAATTAAATATATCGAAGTCCTTAGTTGAAACCAAATGGATCTAAAAATTAAGTACTTAAGTTATGAAAAAGGAGGTGAATTCATTTAGATGATTTCCTTAATTTTTGTGAACGAAATGGGATGAAAAGATAGTTTTCCATAGCTAATTCTCATTGGAAAAATTGACTTATTGAAAGAATGAATCATATAATTCATCAAATGGCTCATGCAATGCTTGATGAATAAGTGGTACCTCACACCTTTTGGGGGTAATAAGTGAAAACACTTTTTAATATCCTCAATAAATCTCATGTGAGGGTTAAAAAAGATAAAATGCTTGATGAGTTGTTGTATGGAGGACCTACTTTAGTAAAGTATTTCAAAATAATTTGGTGAAAATGCTATATCAATATAAATGATGACAAACTTGGCAAATTCAAAGAAATGATAGATGGAAATATTCTACTTGGTTACTCTTTCAGATGTAAGGGGTACAAGTGTTAGAAATTTATATCACTACTAAGAGGGGGGAGGGGTGAATCAGTAGTGATGGCTTCTAAAATTTTCATCAATTAGTTAACCTTTTAACCATTAAGAATATAAAAAACATAAGGAGAGATCAGAGCATCAAACATAATCGCAATACCATGAAAAAATCAACACGTGAGATACAAGTATTTCTAGTGGAAACCCTCAAGTGGAGAAAAAACACCCGTTCTCTTATTATTACTCCATCTCCTTAATATATGCTTAGAAAGATACCTAAAAAATGGATTTTTTACCTTCTCTAACACCTGAAAACTACTTCAGAATTTTTGCATCATGTGTCTCACAAAACGCACAGCCTTCTCCTCTCCAACGCACACTCATACAATATCATAATGAACATCTCCAACATGAAGCTCTATTCAATATATAGATGATTTGAAATGATTAAGACAATAATTAGCAAGGATTACCAAGTTCAACAAATCTCTATTCATACAGTCATGAATTGGTCCAGTATTTTGAACATTTCTTATCCTTGACTTTATCTTCCACTATATCAATTGAATGAGAGAGATGTTTCCTATTTAACCACCTTCTAGATGATGGTTAACCTTTTTCTGACCTTTGCAATAAGAGTCTTGAATAGTAACTATTGGAAAAACCAATAAAACATCTAAAGAGTGTGCGTAATCTAGAGAAAAACACTTTTGAGATGTATACGTGACTCTTGTGAATCAAACCTGCATATACTCAACTTTTGTAAAGGAAACCTCCATAAGCCCTACAAGACTTTAATTTCCACAATTTGTTTAGCTCCAAACTTCTATAAACTATTCATACTAGTCTTCACTCACCTCCTGTGCTTGTAGGTCCTTTGAAAACACATATGAAGTCTCTAATGATCATAACAAAGCCTCCAAACATAACCAATCTCCCTATGTAGGTGTAAAGAGAACATCATATGCACCTCATAAGCCTTGGACTTTCAATTTGCATCTCAAATTCAAGGTATGTACATGCAACTTTGAGTCATTAATCCAAACACAAGAGAACACACAATAAACCTATACATAGCATAGAAAGGATGCTTACAAAGTTGAAACACTACTAAGAACTTGTTGACAACAATGGAAATATTAGAATGCCTAAAATAAGTTCTATAACAAAAGACTTCATAAAATTGTTGAAAGTGTAGATATAAAAGTAGATGAAGGGTACATATGTTCCAAATGACAAATACAATTTGATGAATTCAACAATGATGAATCTCCAAGAAATGCGATCAAAGAGAATGAATGGGAATAACAACATGAAGCACTAGAGGAAGAATATAGAGAAGGTGTTGATTCATAAAATAATCCATCTAGGTATATGTAGAGAAATCACCTCGAAACACAAATTATAGAAAATAAAGAAGTTGGCATGAAATTTTGAAGGAAGTTTATTACTTCATGTTATTATACAAATTTAGTTTTTTTATCTATAGTTGAACCTCAATTTTTTCATAAGGCAAGTCAAGATGAATGTTGGATTGAAGCTATACAATTAATAACTTAATCAACTAGAGAAAAGTCATACTTGTGATCTTGTTCCAATGCCATAGAATAAACATGTAATTGGAATTAAGTGGATATTCATGAACAAGTTAAATTAATATGGAAATGTAATTCAAAATAAGGCTAGACTTGTATGTAAGGGATATGTACAACAAGAGGGGATATATTTAGAAGAAAATATTTCTCAAGTTGAATGATTTTAAGCCATCATAATTTTCTTAGCATTTTCTAGTTTCCCCAAATTCAAACTATATGAGATAGACGTTAAGTATACATTCAAGAATGGGACTTAGATGAGTAATTTTACATCAAGAAAAATAAAGGATTAAAACTAGTAAATGATAAGCACCTTGTATGTATGTTGAAGAAATCCTTGTATGGGTTAGAGCAAGCTCCCAAGGCTTGGTATTATCGATTAGACAAATACTTGCAGCATCATGGATTCAAGAAAGGTTCAATTGATAGCAATTTATATATCAAGAAAGATGGATAAATTTTGGTAGTAGTTGTATATGTTATTGCATCATCTTTGGTGGTAATGTTGACTCAATGAGTCAAGGGTTTGCAAAATCCATTCAAAAGGAATTTGAAATTTTTTTACTTGGTGAATTTCCATGTTTCCTTGGATTATAGGTACATCAAACAAAGGATGATATAATTCTTTCTTGAAGAAAGCATCTTAAGGAGCTCTTAAGAAAATATGGGATGGAAGACTGTAAACATGTATGTGCAACAATGGTATCATGTTGCAATCTTAACAAGGATGATGAATCTCTAAGGGTAAATCTTTTGAATATAGATCCATGATTTGGAGTCTACTATATCTCACAAGAATAACACTATATATTATGCATGTAGTTGGCTTGCCGGGGCTCCTTCAAGGTAATCCTATGGAAACACATGTCAAAGAAGTCAATAGAATACTCAAATATCTGCAAGAGAATTTGGATTTTTAAATATGGTGTCTAAAGAATATATATTTGATTCTTAAAGCCTATATTGATGCATATTGGGACAAGATTATTGATGACAGAAAATGTACTAGTGGTGGAGATTTCTTTCTAGGAGAACCCTTAGTTTCTTGGATTAGCAAGAAACACAACTCTATTTCTTTTTCTGTTGTTGAAGCATAATATATTACAGTTACAACATATTGTACACAATTTTTATGTATGATTCAAAATATATAGGACATTCAGGTGGACTTCCCTCAACCTATATCTATCTTATGTGATAACACCAGTTCGATTGGTATATCCAAGAATCTTGCAATGCATTCCAAGAAAAAACCCATCCCTATTAAATATCATTTTCTTAGAGAGAAAGTCATGGATCATAAGGTGAACCTTGAAAATGTCCCTACACAACAAATCACAGATATCTTTACAAAACGTATTTCCCGAGATTCTTTTGAGTATATTAGAAAATTGTAAAGGATAATATTTTCTTCTTCTCTTCCATAATCACCTCATAGGAGTTTCAGTTGCACAAACTCAATGGGAGTTCTGTTTTAGGTGCGCAGTCTCAGGGGGAGCCTTGGCCATTAGTTCTTTGTCATTAATTTCAAAGGGGGAGAAACAACTAGTTTCACATGACCTAATGATGGTCATTTCCAACAATGTGAGATGGGGAGATTTTTAACAACATGATGTTGGAATTAATCTCAACAATTGAGTTAGATGTGTGATGGGAATTGATGTCAACAAATATGGGTGCTTCTACACTATTTTGATGTATGATTGAGATGATGTTGATGCTAAAGGTGCTTGGAAGGATGTTTGCAGATGGCTTGAAGCAAGTGTTCATGATATAGGAGGAAACATTTTGAGTTTCCCCAAAATTAGGCAACATACGCTGGTTATTCACTAGAAATCAAAGTCTGTAGCATGGATTACCAAACAAAAATTAATGTCCACAGCCTAGATTACCAATGGGTAATTCGTATTTGCATCTTTGTAGCATGCAAAAACAAATCGACGAACCTTCCCAGAGAAATATCCCAGTGTAATTGGAAGTGATTAAATTGTTTGATTTTGTCTTCACAAACATAATGGAATGTAATTAATATATTTTGATTTGGTCCTTCTCTTAGTGGCTATGTGTTGGTTCATAGTACCATCAAATTTTACTTTGGTTTTGTGTAGTGGTAAGTCATTAGGTTCTTCTGATCTGGTTAACAAACGGTGTATATAAATAACGCCATCACACATCAAAAAGGCATCCAACTAAGTGGTTATGTTCTAGTTATATGTGGACCGATTTTTTTCGTTGTTTTACAAGGAGAAAAAGTTCTAAAGAAATCTACCATAATGGTTGAGATGATGGTGTAATCAATGTTTGAATCATTTATTTTGTTCTGGCATATGTATCTAAGATCGAGTTATATTGTGGTCTAACTCTCTGTTGATTTGATTGTGAACTAAGTGTCTCATCTTTTGTTTTTGAATAGGTTTTGGATACAATATTTGTCATAACTTCATCTTGCAAAAGCATAATCATAAACTTGGTCACATAGTAGTGGTGATTGTGACGGATTGAGTGCACATATGGAGATTAAATCCTTAATGTGTTTGTAATAGTTGATTTGGTTTATTCCAAGGATGATTCCCTTCATTTTAAATCTGTGTTAGAAGATATGAATTAATATATCTTAGCCTTTATTAAACACATGATGCTTCCCAAGAATCGAATATTCATTTGTTAAGGTATGTTGAAGGAAATATTCATTTTCTTTGAGTTGGTGCACAAAGGTATTTTCTCTGGTTCAATATGAACAATGCATGGTTTGGCTTATACTAGTGTGGAAAATATTTTGATTAATTATGACATAACACACTTGTGGACGTTCCAGACACAAAATTTTTGTGAATGTGTTCTAGCATAACACTTTGTTGTGTTTGTTCATACTATATTGTGTGCAGAGGTGATGTTGTATGCAAAAGTATATTTTCTTTTATGTCTAGAGAGGCAATTCAATGATTAAAAAAGATGTGTTCTAGAGCAATCAAAGCCATATGGTTTAATTATTGTTGTTTGAAGGTGCGATCGAGCACTTGGTTTGATGATCGGATTGATTACATGGTAATTAAGTGCGAATTAGCCCTGAACTTGTGTGATGGACACCCTTGCTCTATGCTGAGTAATTTCCCAATGGTTAATTTCTTATAGATTGTGTGTTGTGGGATTGAATCTGACTAATAATGATTGCTAATGCCTTCAATATGGTGAATGGATAAATAAATGTGCATATGAGTTGATTTGGTCTAGTGATTGATGTGGAAATCCTGAGTATAGTGTGGTGCATTGAATCAAATTGTGGTTTGTACTGGATCCACTGATATTATGATTTGAAGAAGTGTTGGACAGAGTTGTTGTGGCCTAGATTTTAATTTTCTTAATTTCAAAGCATTTGTATTATTGTTCAAATAGTATATATTCTTTTCTGATCCTTATATATCTGTTGATTTTGTAGGGTTGAACAATGTTGATTCTTATGTTGCCAAGTTGGGTATTTGTGAAGGATTTACTGTAGATTATTTGTGTTCCTGAGTGTTATATGGATTAGATTTATTCTTGATGATAGACATTAGATATTAAAGTGTTCTTGTTTATTATGTTATAGTATTTATGTTCTAAATGATATTCTCTAGCGAGAGAGAGAGAGAGAGAGATCGAGAGAGAGAGAGATGTATTGTTGAACACTACATTACTTAGACTTGTTTCTAATCGCTAAGTTTTATTATGTATGGTTGATGCTACTAATATTGGTAGAGTAAGAGTGTGCTGATGGTTTATTATTGAGTCTAGGATTCATAGAAAATTGGTCATTGATTGTTAATTTATGTTGATGATAGGGTTTGGTAATACAGTGACTAGATTATCTTGATGTTATTTTTACAGTGATTATGTCACACAGTTGAAGAAGCCTATAGTAATTTTTGAAGTTATTTAAAAAATAGTTGATCCAGTTTGAAAATGGATGAAAGGGAGGTCCACATTGATTAAAACAGGTTAGCTCCTAAATATAGTGGGTTACAACAAATCGAAGAAGGGAGTAGGTTCTTCCTGTTGGTGGTTGTTAATGAAATAGAGAAGGGAGTGGGTGCTTCATGCTTGTGGGTGCTTTCAAAATAGAAAAGGGAGTGGGTGCTTCTTTCTAGCGGGCTTCAACGAACTTTTGTAAACACGAAATTAAGAAGAGAAGAAGAAGATTGGTTGTTTTCTCCATTGGAGGGTTTCGACCTTAAAACTTTATGTGTCATATGTGTTGTTGATGTGATCTAATTTATGATTCTTGTGCTATTGTTATCATACATAGCTTTAATTCTATTTTGTTTTAATGTTTTCATAGAAATGAAGGATATTTTCCTACAAACCCAATTTTTTTGAGTGTTTATAGTTTTAAACGTGGTATCATGGGCTAGCTAGAGGGTGGCCAACTATAGAGTGTAGAGGTGCAGTTAAGCCTATGGGTGGGTGGAAAAGTCTACTTCCTAGACTAGTTTCCCAAAGTAAATAATTTTAAGATAAGTCTCTGTATTTTTAACTTGGAAATGTGATTATTTATTTTTTGACATGGAAATGATGATTGAGAAATGTGGTTTCTAATGAGTAGTCATACTACTTAATGTTTACATATGTGGTTTATGCCTAAAAATTTCTAAATGGAAAATGAGGATAGAGGATTTTAAGGTGTCTTGTCCACCTGTTGTCCTTGGAGATAAGTCTGTAACAAGCATCTTAAATGTGAATGTATGGCAAGAAGCATAGAGGAAACTTTGTCTCTTAACCTTTTGAGGACCCTAAATGTTTGAATTATAATGAAAGACCCCAGTGGGGCTCAAATTTGAGGGATGAACTTGCACTAGCCACACTAAAGAATTATTAGACATGTTGCTCAAGGGAAACCTATTCAAATGGACTTTAAAATCTGAATACAAGAGAAAATCCTAAGATGCATGATGAGTATTGAACAAGTCTTCATATATTCAACATTTGAATTAATTTTTAAGGAATCTATGAACTTTTATAGACTATTTGAAAAATTGAATTAAACACCTTGAGGATTTGCTAATATGATGCTTACTATGAATACCCTTATGGGGATAATGATGGCGATCATACAACTGGAAAATATTTTAATTTGATGTCAAGAGGTCTTGAAGGTATTCTTTATAATTGTTTTTCAAGACTGGCTAGCCCTAGTGTCCTTTTTATTATATGGTCTCAATGAAAATCAATTTTAAAATTCTTGATATATTGATTTTAAATCAGACAAGATTGTCATTTAATTTTTCCCTATCTCTTCATCAACATGGGTAAGTTCTTGGTTTTGTGTAGATTGATCAATTAGTTAGGGAAGTGCATCCCTCTCTCTCTCTCTCTCTCTCTCTCTCTCTCTCTCTCTCTCTTTGTATATATATATATATAGAAACTCCCTTTCCAGAAGTAAGAATTGTTGTACACATTACATGTGTGTGTGTGTTCAAGGATTTGCATATATGATCAAGTTTCAATCCATTTGGGTAAGAATGTATTCATTGCCAAAATTTAATAATCTTGGTGTAGAGGATGTGTTTATCATAAATTTAAGAGTTCTTAAAGGGAATTTAATTCTTTTGGTGCTCATAAATTTCCTTGGACTAATTTCAATGCTAGGGTAAATCTTCTTCAAGGAAGTGGGATTTTCTAGTAAATGAATTCATAATGTACAAATTAAGTCATTGACAAGGAAAATGCGGCCATGAATAGTCAAGGAAATCGATAAAAATTTATAGTGATCAAAGTTTACTTTTCATCAATGACTAATGAAACCATCAACACATTGGCTATTCTGTTAGTATTTTCGCAATTTGCACGTGGGTTTTGTTTACATGTGATTTTTGAGATAAATATATATGTGGGTGTGTGTCTATGTGTGTGTGTGTGTGTGTGTGTTTTTGTATGTATCTATATATA